>OLKM01001281.1:88923-116423 GCA_900291075.1 Melanogrammus aeglefinus | reverse complement strand
GCCTCGAGAAATGCCTCAAGAAAGCGGGGAGATCGTCGACTTTCGACTCGGAAGTCTGGCGTCCAAGGATTTTTTTGAGGAACACACCATAAGACTGAACAGTCACCTCTCGTTGCGTCACACCTAAATCCGCCTAAAAAAAAAACCAAATTGCCCGGTTATTTAGCGATCGGCTCCAAATTTCCTCCGTTGCAGGTTACCAGACTGATCTGCGAGTAAATACAATGGAGCTCGCGACCTCAGGATGGTCTCACGAGGCTCGTTCTGAGGGGCCCGCCAGTTCGAAAAAACCACAACATTCAATCATCCTTTTTTTCTGTATGATATCTCCTGAAAAAGCCTGGTAATATGTATTTAGGGTTTCGTTATTTATAATAACCTTATTATAACTCATTAAAAACGGGTCTGACGTTATATGGATGAGGATTTAGGTATTTATAATGACTTTATTATTACTTCGAATATCTCCAGAATTTGAAATATTAACACTAAATAAATGCATTTACATATGTTTTATATATGTCTTCTTCAAACACGGGTAGTAAGTAATTAGGGTCAGGATTTAGGAATTCATGATGACTTTATTATAGCTTTAAATATCCCCATTATTTGAAAAATTTTGTAAATATATAAAAACATATAGTTAATAAAAGTATTTACATATACATTACAGTAGCAGTAATTAATATAACAAGGCCAAGGGATGAGGATAAGATTATTTTGATAAAATTTCCTTTACATCTTTATCTCTACATTCTTTGAACATACTTAATAATGCCTAACTAAATATCACAATAATAGTTCAATCTTAATATGATGTATCATCCTTTGACACGATTTAATTGAATCTAAATAGAACATAACAATGTTCTATTACGTGTAACACAATCTGCATTTCTACATCACTACCACTTGTATTGCGCTATATGACAATTCATTTTCATACTGCACCTTAATTATTCTTTTGAACTACTGGTTAGATCACATTGCTAATGAAGTTGAATCTAATCTTATCTAATCTGATTTTCCACCCGCATCCTATTTTGCAATCATTTAGGGTGTAAGTAAGGGACTTATGTTGACCAGCCCTTTTTGAGATAACTCGAGTATTTATCGAGCACGATGCAGCCGTAATCAGTTTAAGAGAGCTACAAAGTTATGCTTTGGGAAAATAGCACCATGTCAATTCAATTCCTCTAAAATTGCTTGTTTTTGCACCTGACTGGCTCAGATTACATTCTGTCATTATGGAAAACTAGAGTTGCGCGCGCTCCACCTCTAGTTGTAATTAAACCCATAGCAATAATGTGGAAACCCCAGTCGATAATGTAACACATTTCTTAGCGCATAATATAATAATAATTTGCCTATAATTTTACAACGTATAACATTCGTTCACTAGAAAAATGACTCTTAAAAGCAGTGCCAACATTTAAATATTTTCTAACCATTCAGCGAACAAAAGGCAACTGATTATCATTAAGGGGGCCACTCAATGACATGCAGAAGCGTCATCAACACGCCCACTGAAGTGGTGTGAGAAATACAGACTTTCTACTCCTCATTCACATATAAGGTAATTTACATTTCCTACAGAGAAAATACTACCTTAGGGGTAATATTATTCAGGAGATTTCCAGGTTACAAATGTCAGGATATGTTGTTCACACATACGGCTTATCAGGAGAATAGCAGGACTTACCCGTGTGGGTAAGGGTCTAAGCTCCTCCCCTTTCTCTGCCTTGCCCGCCCAGAGAATTCGGCTCGCCAATGAGACACGACCATGCGAGCGCCACATGTGTGTGTGTGTGTGATTACACACACTGTAACGCAAGTGTTTGCTGTTAGTGTTATGGCGCATAACACGTCGGTTCTTTGACGTCTCTTGTATTTCCTTTAACGATTTTTATATGACAAAATGAACGAGCCGCTATTGCTTTTCGAGGTGAGAAATTGTCTCTTCCCTTATTTTATCGCAATTTCTACAGTCTATAGACAGAACGTGTTACCTGGCAGAATTTGTCGACGTGTTTAAAAACATAACGTTTTACCTTGGCGAGTGTAAATTCGGTGTGCGCGTGCGTGTGTGTTCTTACCTGCGCGTGTGCCGATGGCAGAGCCGTTAAACGTCTTTACCTTTGTGTAAATATTGCAAACGGGCTCATCTAGCAAACGACTACAGCTGAAGTGTTCTAACTCAATACTAGCCCAATCTCAACAGTTGTTTCCTTTACGACATTTTCACGTGTTATTGCTTATTTTGCGATTGACAGACGAGGTGCGTACCGGAACCTACCGGCAGCTGTTCCACCCCGAGCAGCTGATCACAGGGAAGGAAGACGCAGCCAATAACTATGCCCGCGGCCACTACACCATCGGCAAGGAGATCATCGACCTCGTGCTAGACAGAACTCGCAAGCTGGTAAGATTCACGAGTCATTCAGGGTGTATTAAGGTCACGCACCAAAGTGAGTGTCACTGATGCATGGATGCTGATTGTCTTCAGGCGGACCAGTGCACTGGTCTCCAGGGCTTCCTCATCTTCCACTCCTTCGGTGGGGGAACGGGCTCCGGCTTCACCTCTCTGCTGATGGAGCGTCTCTCCGTTGACTACGGGAAGAAGTCCAAGCTGGAGTTCGCCATCTACCCCGCGCCCCAGGTGTCCACCGCCGTGGTGGAGCCCTACAACTCCATCCTGACCACCCACACCACCCTGGAGCACTCGGACTGCGCCTTTATGGTCGACAACGAGGCCATCTACGACATCTGCCGCAGGAACCTGGACATCGAGCGCCCTACCTACACCAACCTCAACAGGCTGATCGGTCAAATCGTCTCCTCAATCACCGCCTCCCTGCGCTTCGACGGTGCCTTGAACGTCGATCTGACAGAGTTCCAGACCAATTTGGTGCCCTACCCCCGTATCCACTTCCCCCTGGCCACCTACGCCCCCGTCATCTCCGCCGAGAAGGCCTACCACGAGCAGCTGTCGGTAGCAGAGATCACCAACGCCTGCTTTGAGCCGGCCAACCAGATGGTGAAGTGCGACCCTCGCCATGGAAAGTACATGGCGTGCTGCCTGCTGTACCGCGGAGACGTGGTGCCCAAAGACGTCAACTCCGCCATCGCCACCATCAAGACCAAGCGCACCATCCAGTTCGTGGACTGGTGCCCCACCGGCTTCAAGGTGGGAATCAACTACCAGCCCCCCACCGTGGTGCCGGGAGGAGATCTGGCCAAGGTGCAGAGGGCCGTGTGCATGCTGAGCAACACCACCGCCATCGCCGAGGCCTGGGCGCGCCTGGACCACAAGTTTGACCTGATGTACGCCAAGAGGGCCTTTGTCCACTGGTACGTCGGGGAGGGCATGGAGGAGGGAGAGTTCTCCGAGGCCAGGGAGGACATGGCCGCCCTGGAGAAGGATTACGAAGAGGTGGGCACCGACACTGTTGGCGATGAAGGAGAAGAAGAAGGGGAAGAATATTGAGTCACATTGAGTCCCAAAAAAACAACGTATTTATCATGTCACAAAATACTGACATTTGGCTTCACCTCTGTTAATGAGTAGGAGATGTTAGATATTTTGATATCTTTCTTTTTGTCGTGTTACGGCTGTAACACGTTCTGTTAACCAACGTCAACCTGATTCTTTTGTAGTTGAAAGTTCACATCAAACTTCCTGGCATAAAACCAATACTGATTGTTTCGTACTCACGTTTATGAAACATTTCTTTTTATGAAAATCTGTTTAACCATTATTGTACACTATTTTGATATGAAAATGGAATTTAAAAAACCTGCTTGTGGAACAGTTCTACCAGAATCTTTTTTGAAAGGACAAAGCAATTATAGGGATAATCATTGAATAAAACAGTTTAAAGGTTCAAGCGCAAGTGTTATTTTTTACACCGGGAACATTCATTGCAGTATTTCCCTTTTCTGGTCTCTTTTATGTGTGTTATTTCAATAATCCTCATGTGACCTTGATTTGCGTTATCTAAATAATGTGCAGGTCTTCATTTGCCTACATCACCCACTGAAACCCAACGTAATCCAAGCGCCTTCTGTCAGGGAGTAGGGTAGGCACAATAGGAGAGTGACTTATTACATTTACATTTAGGGCATTTAGCAGTTGTTTTATCCAAAGCGACTTACATCGGTTAATACACACATTGACACACCGACGGCAGTCAACCATGCAAGGCAACAACCAGCTCGTCAGGAGCAGTTAGGGTTAAGTGTCTTGCTCAGGGACACATCAACACTAGCTATCTTTATCTTTATCTTTATCTTTATTCGCTAAGTATGTAGCATATACAAAGAATTTGACTCCGGCTTTTCTTGGCTCGCAGTGTACACATAACATAACTTGGAAAAACCTAAACAAACCTAAACATAACAATAACAACAACACAGAACAATTATTTAAGATAACAAAATAAGATAGTATTAGCTAGGAGGAGCTGGGGATTGAACTAGCAACCTTTCGGTTACAAGACAACTGCTCCTGCTCTACCTCCTGAGCTAAGGCGACCCCTCTTTTGGTCCTGATTATTCTTAACATTTCATTGGGAGAGTTGGTATAATAAGTATATTAAAGATCCCATGGCACTTTATGGGGTTTTTATCTCACATTAATATGAGTTCCCCTAGCCTGACAATGGTCCCCAATAGGTAGAAATGGTGTTAGGTGTAAAACGAGCACTATCTGCTCTGCCTTTGAAAAAACTGCTCAGATGCGCCGATTTGGATTTTTCCCCGTATGTCGTCATACGGGGAAATGTTATATCCCCTTCTCTGCTTTGCCCGCCCAGATAATTTGACCCGCCAATGAGACAATGAGCTACGACTGTCGTACACTTCTTTGTTATTTGGATAACCGTTCTGCTGGTGGTGTTATGGAGCATAACACGTCGGGTTCTTCGACCTCTCTGGTAAGGAATTTTGGCTTTGACTCCCTGAAGTACATGAACCGTGACATGGAGGAGAAAGGGATTGTTGCCCGCGATAGTCTCCTGCAGGAGCCCTGCTTGCCGCGAGGCACCACCACTGCGGGGCACGCTGCTCACCTCCGAGGTGGTGGTGCCTCGTCAGCGGGCACCAGGGCTCCGGCAGGACACAATCACGAGCAACAATCTCTTTCTCCTCCCTGTCGTGGTTCGGTCTACTTCAGATTGAACCACAGACGTCGGAGAACCCGACGCAGTCGTTTGAGATTCATAATACCGTCTCGAGGCGCACACAGCTTTTGGCCGTGATAATATGTATTATATGTAGATATCTATGTGTAAGATGATATTATTTAGATATAGAGCTCCAGGACTATAACGCAAGGGTTGTACACCTCTTGCAACAATCCCTTTCTCCTCCTTGTCGCGGTTCATGTACTTCAGATTGATGTCGAAGTGGAAGAACCAGAGTCGATTGAGATTCATAATATCGTCTGGGGGTTTAAACAGCTTTTGGCCGTGATAATATCTATAGGATCATGGGTGCTATTACAAAGATATTTTATTACTGTCCTTCTCAACACTCTGATCTCACTAAAAGGCTAGCAGACCGACGTGATGCGCTATGCATAGAGAAGAAAGAATACCGACTTGAAATTGCAAATCTGCCCATATATGGACGCTTCAGAATTTTGCCTTTTTCACTCACTACAATGTTGCATCTGTGGCTGTTGGTAATTCAACCACAAAGAAGTAAACTCTACGGGGCTATTTTCAGCATTATGTTGTTGTTTTTTTGACGGCACAGCGATCCGGGGCTATTCCCAAAAGATCCGGGGCTATAGCCTTGAATGCCCAGGTCTAACGACGCGCCTGTATATTAAACAAATATAGGCAATAATAAAATGCTTGGTTACATTTGTTTAATTTCTTAATGATTAGGTTTACTTATAAATCGCCAATGCTAATCGCGGTAGTGCTTAGCTACCGCCATCCCATTGAATTCCAGTGTAAAATTAGCATTGAAGCTAGCGGGATTACAAAGTCTGATGTTAACGGATACTCTTTTGTTTAATGTTATTGCTTGGCTTTGTATATTGTATAGTCATTTACATGAGCAGAAAATAAATTCATGTATCGTATGTTTTTACAGTTTTACAAGTTTGGAAGTAAACAAAGAACCTTATGAAAGGCATAAACCGTTCCACGCTTCCTGGGCTTTTATTTCAAGGGACCAACTTCATGTTAGCTATCTGCTAAACTAACCTGCGATACGTCCACTGTAAACAGAGCGCATGTTACCATGGTCCCATGCTGCTCAGGGCCACACCCCCACCCTCCTCCTTGACCCGCCTCTCTCCTCCTCATTTGCATTAAAGCAAAGAGTATAGAATTAACAAGAGGCGAAACTCAATAGAACGTTCCATTGCAACAATCGCACCCGTGACCCAGCTGTAGCTCCGCCATCTTGGACTGAACGCAACGCAACACAACTCACATGTTCCAATTGAAAAGCGGTTACGGGAACTAGGCAGTAGCCTAGTTTCTAGTTTTTAATATTAAACGTTTATAGCCTAAACTAAAACGGCGTGTTGAATAATGCACATCAAAATAATGCTTATGGAACCATATAATAAATACATTTCGTCATAGTTTGAAGCTGTCAAATATTTATTTACCCCAATAATTTCGAAGATCACTCCCGTTTTCCTCTGCCGGCCAGCAGATGAACAAGGGCTTGGCTTTTTGTCTAGTGGGTTAATTGCTGACAACGCACACTGTATAGCCTACAAAATTGTATTAATAAACTTTTTAGCGACTATTCAATAAACTCTGTTTTGGTTGCATTAAGATTGCATGCAGGCATCTCTTAAAGGAGCCACAGCACCATTTTACAACAGCCCATGTTCCTCATGAAATGATTGACAAATTCCTTGAAAAAGCCAAAGCACAATGAACAGTGAGTAGATGAAAGGGACAACACATTAGTAAAGAAAGAATATTTAATAGTAATAGAATAGAAGTAATAGAAATCATCACAAAATGAACAGTCATGAATTTGGTGTTGATAAGTACATTTCTGCCTGCATTTAACAAAACAAATTTATTTTACAAAGTTATTTAATTTCAATTAGTATTATTCTAATTTAATTAATCTCAAATAATAATAACGCTGTACTACATATATTAGGCTACATTAGCTATGAAAGGAGAGAGCTCATTTATATTTACAGATGGTTTAGCCTCAAAAACTTTCTGTTGCGCTTCTGTTTGGGCTGTGATAGTAAGTTTGGGTCCGTAAAATGTGGTGGATTCTCACTCTATTGAATAATTTTATTATGTACACAAGAGTGTTTTTGCACTTCTCCTTTTCGCATACAACGTCCCTGCACTTACTGGTGTATAACTCCATGCCGCTATCTAATAGCTTTTTCCCCAGACCAACCATGTGGATCACTGAGCTTATTTTAGATCTGAAGTTTGACTCAAGGGGGTAAAATCCACAAATTCAGTGCTGGGCACTTTCAGGCCTTTCTCTCCCAAAGTGAGGTCAGTGTATTGTTTTCCCCTCAGGAAAGTGTACCTCGAATCAGTGCAAGTGGAATCAGCTTTTGTGAAAAGTGCACAATCAGTACAATTACCAAACTTTCCCACCACCTTACTGACAATATAACCAGCCATGTACACCAGCACATTCTCATTATGGTGAAATGCAGGCGCTGATGGAATTGGTATGTCCAGTATGTCCAGGACATCTTCAGGCAGGTCGTCAAAGTCCAGGACAACATTGCTGCTACTATTACTATTGCTGCTATTCCTGACTAAGTAACGTTAACGTTAATGTAGTGATATATCCTAAATGAAATGTAAATGAATTGTATTAATGAATTAACGAAACGGCCATTTGTCAGGTTATGCGTCCATATTTCCCTGGGAATTTGCTATTTAAAAAGTCAATTTATAGTCTTGGCTTCATTTCAACCAAATACAAAGTTAACTAACTGCCGTTACGGCACAGCAACTTTAACGTTACAGCACCTAATATACGTTAACAAAAACGTTTTCCTCTTTACCTTTCTTGGTCTTTTGGGAATCTGTGAAATGCTACTGACCAAATACTGTGTTAGGGGCCCACTAATACCTATATTAAAGCATCCATAAAGTAGCATGCCATGGGACCTTTAACAAGTATAATAACCAAGGTCGTCAATAGCGCCACTAGCGGTGTTGTCAAAACGTCAATGGAGTTTCGCCTCTTGTTAATTCTATACTCTTTGATTAAAGCTACAGACACCAAGATGGCGCGTTTGGGGAAAGCTCAACGTGCGATTTGCTCGTAGTGGCTGTAACTCTGCTCCTCGGCTGAATTTCTGAATTTTGCCATGGGACCTTTAACAAGTATAATAACCAATGAGTCTTCAATAGTACAACTATGCAATGTGAGCAAAGAATACAACGGATCAATATTTAAGGCAAAGGTTAGTATAAATACATAAGAACTTAATAATGTTGCATAGTTTAACAGTTAATCATGTTGTTTGATGGTTCTAATCAAAGAATGGGGGGTATTATTAATGCTAATGTTTCATATGCCATCCATATGCAATGTTAGCATCTAGTGGCTGAGTACACTGATGGTCAGTCACACAGTGTGGATGTGGAGGTATTAGCTGCCAGTGATGGTGCATGAGATGAATTAAGCAACAGGAATACCAGTGTCCCCACCATGACCTCACTGCTACTGGTGGGCCCTGACCAGTAAAGCCTGCATACAAGCCAGTGCATGAACAGTCAACCAGTAAGAACATACCCACCGGTGATGTTAAAAACACGTGGGAGTCTGGGAGATGCTATTTAGTCTGGTATTAGTCACCCAACCAGGGTCTAACTAGCCTGTAAACAGACCAAGGCTGCTTAAACCAGCCATCAACAAACACACCCCGCACACGCACGCACACACACGCACACACATGCACACACACGGCACCTTGACCAGCAACCTTGGTTTCGGTTCAAATTCCCCTCATCTTTATACAAAACGAACGCCAGAAGCACTGTGTGTGTTGGTGTCACTGTTTTGCCTATTAGCTAGCATTATTACACACATATCCAACCGGTTATATCATGTTTGTAAAAGATACAACACGAATTACTCCGGCAAACGAGAATAAAGCCTCGCCAGCTCCGTGTTTTATAAAAAAAAAGAGAGCAGTCAAGCCGAGTCATTGCACCGCGGTTGGTGGGGTGACATAAGAACGATTGGTGCCTCCCCCTACAGTGTAATTGGCGGAGAGTTACCCCTGTCATCTACGACGCATCCAACGGGAAAGCCCCGTTCCGTTTTAGAGCCCGCCCCCGAGGAACCTATATATACTGAATCCTGCTGCGCTTATCACCATTACCGCCTTCACTCACCGAATCCTCGACGTCGGAACAGAAGGACCTTAATCGCAAAAATGGTGAGCATAGCGACGCATTTTGCCTTGTTAAGATTCAAATAATTTGCGTTTTCATCCTAGTCTCGAATTGAGCCTTTTTTCGCCCTCTCATCCTCATCCTCTTACTCGCCGTTTCGGCCACCGACTCGGGGGGGGGGGGGGGGGGGGGGCTGGGTCGCAGCCCAGTCTAGCCGGGCCTGGGTGGGACTTAAGCCAGCTATATGACGCATTTCCGCCCTCCTCAAATACAGCGATTAAACAACGAATCCAGTAAAACCGACTGCATTTTCTGGAATGCCTCTACTTTTGTAGGAAAACGGCCCAATTTACCTACAAAACGTCGTGGTTATTTTGTTCCACGCATGCGCGTTCGATGGTGACCGGAGCTCATCCCGCCTTTTTTTTTTTTATCTACCCGGGAAAATGGTACCTGCGAGGCGGGGGTTGGACGCACTCTGTGCGTTGAACAAAGCGGCGCGCTTTGACACTTGGGGGACTGGGAGTGGCCACTGGTGCGACTGATCTGGGTTGATCTGCCCCCCGAAAAGCAACAGACGCACAGACGGATGGACAGACAGACACACCCCAGGTTAACCGGAGTTGTGTGTGTCTGCGCCTGGCTGTGCTTGCGCGTTCGCGCCTGTGTGTATGCGTGTACGAGCGCCTGTCTGTGCGTGTACGCGCGTGGCTGCACCAAATCTCGCGGGCGTGACGCAGCACCGTTCAAAAAGCGCACGTCTCCCTGTGTTTAGCGCCATCTTCTAGCGCGCAATGCGCATCTCCGATGACGTGCGTTTGATTGACAGGGAAGCTAAACAAAACCTGTAATGGATGGATGGATGCATTTATACATCGAGCAGGTGCTTCTCGAAGTCTCTCTCTCTCTCTCTCTCTCTCTCTCTCTCTCTCTCTCTCTCTCTTCTCTCTCTCTCTCTCTCTCTCTCTCTCTCTCTCTCTCTCTCTCTCTCTCTCTCTCTCTCTCTCTCTCTCTCTCTCTCTCTCTCTCTCTCTCTCTCTCTCTCTCTCTCTCTCTCTCTCTCTCTCTCTCTCTCTCTCCTGTCTCTCTCTCTCTCTCTCTCTCTCTCTCTCTCTCTCTCTCTCTCTCTTCTCTCTCTCCCTCCCCCCCCCCCAATGCATCATCCTAAAAGCGATCCGCCGCATTCTTTCCACGTCAGAGCAGGAGTCGATGAAGCATGGGGCGAAATCAATAGGGCTGACTGCAAAAAAAATCGATAAGGATGATCAATGATACGCAGTTTGTATACTGTATATATCGTTGTATCAGGCGTGCGTTACAAAATGGTTGCAGTTTGACCGTGCACATTTTTGGGTTGTGCACTGATTATGTAACAATTGGAAGTGTGAGCCTTCTGGATCATTTTAACACTGGTTTGTGTCATTGGTCTTTTTGGGGAGGCACAAGGCACCCCCGCTAAATGCTTCACAGATTAAATATATTTATTATGGGTATATGTATACATATACTCTTGTCTAGAGCATCGAATTCACAAGTTTTAAATAGAATAGCGATTGTTAATCCTTGCGTGAGCAATAAAATAATTTCAGATCAAACTGGAATTTGACTTTCAAATCAACAGATCCACCCCTCGCTGCAATCTACCTCGTAAAATGGCGTCATTCAGTCTGACCCTTCGACTTTGGTTTCTGAATGCGCTATGCAAAGCGCTTATTGTGCACGTCAATTACATTCAAAGGGACATAAGAAATTCATTATTCACTAGTGTGGACTGTATATTTGATTCATTATTATCGTCATCATCCTAGTTTATTTTATCCAGGCTGGATAGAAAAATTGAGTTGTTATTGCGACGACGGACTACAATCGTATACATTACATTACTTGAATACAGCAAATAAAGATCTTATCCTGCGAATAAAGCTAAACGCCCTCATCAGCAGGACTGTGTTGCTCCTGGTAACCCTAGCTGGTAACAACCCAGTAACACAGCGTTTCCCCCTCCACAGCGCGAGTGTATTTCCATGCACGTCGGCCAGGCCGGTACCCAGATGGGCAATGCCTGCTGGGAGCTGTACTGCCTGGAGCACGGCATCCAGCCCGACGGACAGATGCCCTCCGACAAGACCATCGGCGGGGGGGACGACTCCTTCAACACCTTCTTCAGCGAGACGGGGGCGGGGAAGCACGTCCCCCGGGCGGTGTTCGTGGACCTGGAGCCCACCGTCATCGGTATGAGCCCCCCCCGCCCACCCGGGGGCGCCTCTTAGGGCCCTGTAGCTTTGGCTGGTCTAAAGTAAGACTTCTGATGCAGAGGGTCTCAACCTGGGCTCCCCGGACCACCAGGGGTCTGCAGGCAATATCAATGGGGTCCGTGAAATACTATGAATTAAAAAATAAAGGGGGTTCCTTGGAAAATGTGCTCTCCTGTAAGAGGTCCCTGGCCCTGGAAAGGCTGTTCTAGTGTGTTAAACAATTAATGAACAATTAGTGCATGCAACGCTCAAGAAGCCCACTCAATGTGGAATATTTTAAAGCATGTATTACATGCAGAACTGAAACCCCATCCATATATCATTCAATATTTGATGAAATGGTTGCTTGGTAACCATATCATTATCATCCGGTTACTTGGTTACCATATCATCAAATATTGGGTTGTGCATTAACTAGTATAACCCAGTATTTGATGAAATGGTTGCTTGGTAACCATATCATCAAATATGGGTACTTGAACACTATCATCAAATATTGGGTTGTGCATTAAATAGTATAACCCAGTATTAGCTGATACGGTTGCCTGGTTACCATATCATCAAACATTGGGTCATGCCTTCAATAGCATGCGTGTCCTTAATTGGATCAGTTTGATTGATGTCCCAAGTGGTTGTGTCCACCTAGATGTGCGCTGGATAGATCAGTCTACCAGCCTACCCAGTGGACTGTAGCAAACATTGACCATCTATCTGTCATACATCTAGGTGGACACGCCCACTTGTTATGTCACTAAAACGGCTTGCAACGGCTAATCACACTCAAACCTGGCGATGTAATAGGGGTTTATTTTAAACAAGTCTTAACTTGGCGGATGTCGATGCTCATCCTAGCCTCGAGACTAAGGACCTTCTCCTCTGTGACTCATTCTCCAGACGAGGTGCGTACCGGAACCTACCGCCAGCTGTTCCACCCCGAGCAGCTGATCACAGGGAAGGAAGACGCGGCCAATAACTACGCCCGCGGCCACTACACCATCGGCAAGGAGATCATCGACCTCGTGCTGGACAGAACTCGCAAGCTGGTGAGTTGACGTGCAATCCCTTTCCTCGGGTTCCCGGTTCAATCGGGTTTCCAATGGTTCCTAGTAGGGCTGAACAATCAATCGAATTCAAACCGAAATCGCAATTTAATTGAACGCGATTTGCAAATCTCAAAGGCTGCGATAAAAATAAGTAATGGTTTATATTAATTCATCTTAATTAGGGCTGCAACAACCAATCGATAAAATTTGATTCCTAAAAGAGTTTTGATTCCTAAAAGAGAGGCAACGAATTTGGTCATCGATTTGTTTAGTCGCGCGATTAATACTTCACTCTTAGGCGCGGCACTGTTTACAGCCAGCCACCGACAGGTGGTTTATGGTTCATGCACGCCCACAGCGAGCTATAGTGAGCAACCACAGCTTGTATTTTGGTCATATCTTAACACTGGACTGTAGGCCTATTTAAATGTGTTGTAACTTCACTGTCTTTGGGTTAAATAAATTCCTTCAACTCAGTATCGTCTAGTAGTCCAACCAAAAACTTGTCAGCTGCTGCTGCTGCAGACGGGCTCGGAGTCGGCACTCCGTTTGACTTGGCTGCCATCTTGTGGTCGACTTTTGTACTGCGAAGGCATAAATAGTGAAACCGTGATATTCTCGACACTTGAGCCACATGATCACACCCGTCACCCCCCTCTTCTCCTACCAGGCGGACCAGTGCACTGGTCTCCAGGGCTTCCTCATCTTCCACTCCTTCGGTGGAGGAACGGGCTCCGGCTTCACCTCTCTGCTGATGGAGCGTCTCTCCGTTGACTACGGGAAGAAATCCAAGCTGGAGTTCGCTGTCTACCCCGCGCCCCAGGTGTCCACCGCCGTGGTGGAGCCCTACAACTCCATCCTGACCACCCACACCACCCTGGAGCACTCGGACTGCGCCTTCATGGTCGACAACGAGGCCATCTACGACATCTGCCGCAGGAACCTGGACATCGAGCGCCCTACCTACACCAACCTCAACAGGCTGATCGGTCAGATCGTCTCCTCAATCACCGCCTCCCTGCGCTTCGACGGTGCCTTGAACGTCGACCTGACAGAGTTCCAGACCAACTTGGTGCCCTACCCCCGTATCCACTTCCCCCTGGCCACCTACGCCCCCGTCATCTCCGCCGAGAAGGCCTACCACGAGCAGCTTTCGGTGGCCGACATCACAAACGCCTGCTTCGAGCCGGCCAACCAGATGGTGAAGTGCGACCCTCGCCATGGAAAGTACATGGCGTGCTGCCTGCTGTACCGCGGAGACGTGGTGCCCAAAGACGTCAACTCCGCCATCGCCACCATCAAGACCAAGCGCACCATCCAGTTCGTGGACTGGTGCCCCACCGGCTTCAAGGTGGGAATCAACTACCAGCCCCCCACCGTGGTGCCGGGAGGAGATCTGGCCAAGGTGCAGAGGGCCGTGTGCATGCTGAGCAACACCACCGCCATCGCCGAGGCCTGGGCGCGCCTGGACCACAAGTTTGACCTGATGTACGCCAAGAGGGCCTTTGTCCACTGGTACGTCGGGGAGGGCATGGAGGAGGGAGAGTTCTCCGAGGCCAGGGAGGACATGGCTGCCCTGGAGAAGGATTACGAAGAGGTGGGCACCGACAGCGTCAACGAGGAGGACGAGGGTGAAGAGTACTAAGCCTTCATTAGGCGAAGACTCGGACGGGCGCCAGGGAGGCAGACATAGCGTTGGACCTCATTCCATTTAGCTAATGCATTCCTCTAAGCCAACAATACTGTTCAGCCCTCACTCGAAAAAACATACACCTTATTAAAAAGAAATCATAAACAAAATGCTGCTTTTGTGCTTTACTGGTCATTTTCCTGAAGTTTCACCTAAACTTGTACAGCTCGCTTCAAATGTACGGATAGGATTAAGACCAAATGTGAGAAATCATTTTCATTTTTACTTTAGACTTGAATTACTTTTTTTTTTTTTACTTTAGACTGAATTCTGAGATTAAAGTCAGAATTCCCCAAAAAATGCACATCTGGCCCTAACCCTCTTCCGAACAAATTGCTCATTAACAGATCCATATTAATTTCTGCTAAAATAGACACTGTTCGTTCTAATAAGGGTTGACTTGGTTAGGGTAAGATAAACAAAAACTTTGATCTATAGGGTTAGGATGATGTTTTGACACCAGTTGGTGTCTGATTAGACGAAACGAGCCATTTCAAAATCTGCCCCTTCCTGTGTATAAGTGACGTCACAAGTGGGCGTGTCCACCTATGACTGTTCACTTGTGATGTCAATTTAACACAGTAAAAAGGCCTTGTGGTATAACATCACCCCTCCAAAGAGTGGATAGCTTTTTCATGCTGGTAAGTGGAAAGTCGCTGAGGCCAGATAGTAAAACGATGTGTAAATTCAATGTGCAAATGTATATGTCCTCACATGCTATGCAAAACTAATTTTTAATTTTTTTTATTAAGCTTTATTTTACCAGGAAAATTAAGCATGGCTGATCATTTGTAGCTATATCTGAGAACTAACAAAGGGCCCTACTCGTTTGGGTAACGCTTGATGCATTTAGGCACACGGCCATCTTAAGGCCCATTCACACCCCTACTGTAAATACGGATAGGGACCCTTTCGGCCGGATCCGGAGTTATGTATACGCTTTTAAACTAAACCTTTAAGTTAATATGGTGGTTTTGGAGTCCCCTTCCGGTCGAGGGTCTTAGGTACTATCATGGCGTATTTCCGCCAGAGGGTGCGGGTTGGTTCAGTCCGTAAAGGTGCGGCACGGATCGCGTTTCCGCTGCCAAAAGTGGGCGTGACTCGGACTGAGCCTTATTGAGCCGTACTAGTCTTGCAGTACTCCCCCGTTGATACTGAGACGACTGAAAGTGTGCCGGCAAGTTGGAGCGACACTCGCCGTCCGTTGATATGTCACTTCCTGCGACGGGGACAATAACAAACAAACACATTAGGCTACTCGCAAGGTGTTTCTGGACAACGGCGAAAGATTTGTTTATTGATGAAAATGTTGCTCAAAAGTTTGATGTCCTTCTTGGAAGTCCGACATTGTTGCTCTTTCTATTCTTTGTTCATTGTGTCTCGTTCTTCTTTTCCCTTGGACTTACTAGCAGGCTACACTGTGTGGCTGCTTTGAGGTCACAATGTTTATGTTGCTGCCGCGGCTATCACCAGATCGCCATACCCTGCCCTACCATAAACCGTGTCCAACTTGACGTGGTGGACTAGTTCTGGCGGATCTTCTCAAGTCTTGTGCATGCATGCTCTCAAATGTAGGCGACCTGAAACACGCCCACTGTCGTTTTTTTATCTGTCATCATGAAAAAAAAACCAGAATGGGCAACACTGTTGAATTCTATCAAATAAAGCATAAGGGTCATTCTTTATCGAACGTCATTAAAAAAAAACAAGACAACCAATTTACAACAGTGTAAGTACTTGAAACTGTTGTGTTTTATCTGTCATCATGAAAAAAACACAAGAGTAACACCATTGTTTTTTTTTTAAACAAAGACTCTTGTCAAGCGTTTTCTCTTTGGGGTAGTGGAGGGTTAACACTCTGGAGACCGGGGTTTGATTCCCGCTGACTTCGATTATTGCGTACTTATATCTGTGTCATGTGAATTGTAAGGTTAAGTATAACTTCAGAAGATTATATACACTTTGTTCTGGTGGTGTAGTGGTACCAGTGTTTAGATTAGCACTCAGTGGAATATGGTTCGGGTTTCCATTTACGCAATGAGAGGGTCTCCTCCACCAATTGAATCAATACTTCTTATGTATGTGACGTGAGATGTAGAGTCAAGTATAACTTCAGAGTACATTTTTGACAAAAGCGATGGTGGTGCAGTTTTAAAAGTGTTAGTTAAGACTATGAAGACCTGGCTTTGAGGCCCAAGAAGGATGCAGTCCTTCAAACCCTGGGGAAATGTGTCCCATTTCTTCCACGTTGGTTCGAAGGAACAAATGTCTTGTGAAGGGATCCAATCTCTCACAAATTCATCTCCAATGACTGTCTGAATGGATGACTGTTGAATGAGTGCAATCATTAATAGTCGTCCATTCACACAGACAATAATTCCCACTCACCCATTCATTCCGAATCAATGTCGTCAAATTAATTGTGGTGGGTAATTGCGGATAGTAGTTTAGTTTAGGTTTTTTAAAAAAGGACAGTGTTACCCTTAGGTTTTTTTTTCATGACGACCGATAAAAAACGATTGTTACCGCTTAAGTTTTTTTCATGACGACCGATAAGAAAGGACAGTGTTACCACTTACTTTTTATTTTCCTACGGCCGATAAAAAAACGGTCTTACCCCTTACGTTTAATCAGATGACGATCGATGAAAATCGACGACTTACATTAACGACAGCACAAGTCAGACAAAATACTGTTTATTGGTCGGTAAGTCTCGGAAAAACAAATGAAACCCTCACAAGGAATTTTTATATGTCTAACATTATATGTATAAGAACAACCGATCAAAAGTAAAAAATACTACCAAAAGAGATTTGCAACATTAACGCTGCCACAAATGAAACCTTAACTAGATGAATATGTGATATAAGTAATCAAGTCAATTGTATTCATGTTAAGTTCTAAGAAAATGTATATGCAGTGCTTTTTCGGCATTATTTGGTAAAATACTGTTCATGATAGTAACCCAATTATACCTTGGTTATCAGTAGTCAAACAAATAAATTATATACGAGAATACTGTAAATTCTTGTCCAAAGGGGGAGGTTCTTTCTCTGATAATCAAATTCTAGACAAATCCTTTTTTTTCTGGGCATAACATCCGTTTTAATCAATTCAGTTAGCTTCAAAATTAAGCCTCTAGACAGAATATGGATGTAGGAAGCGGTATTTTCTTATCGTTATAAAAGTAAACACAATATACTTTTTTTAATACCTAACATGTAATGTGCCACAATTATTAACACAGAAACACAAACTAAACGTACAAAAAATATGTCCCACTGCCCTAATGCGGGACGGGTCTCAATTCCCAACAAATCCTACATTCCTTGCTGCACCTGAAAGTAAAGTTATGGTTCCACGTTGTTGCAACGCAATGACCACACAGTTGCTTTGACGCAGTCGTGAACCTGCTTGGTTCTGCGTTGGGTTTTAGTGAGCGAACCAATCACGGCCCTTGCTGCTGCGTCGCCTCAACACGAGTAATATTTTTGGGAGGCGCACGTCAGGTCCTTGCGGTGGACGCAAGTAGCGTCCACAAGGACATAATGGGTCCGTAAACCCCCTTGCGTTGCGTCGACGTCTAACCATAGCCCTACCTTTAATTCCGCACCATTGCGTTAACCAAAACACCTAACCGATCGCAGTCCATGGTGGAATTCTTTCCGTTTGTTCGGGACCAGGGGTGTAGTGGGTGGCCCTGGAGCTGAACGACTTAGGGAAATAATCGAATTGCGATTATTTCAGCCAATTGCGTTAGCGATTTAGTATGCAATTTTCCTTTTTAAAGGGGACATATTATACGTGTCCACCTAGATGTGTGCTGGATAGATCAGTCTACCAGCCTACCCAGTGGACTGTAGCAAACATTGCTCATCTTTCACATCGAGGTGGACACGCCCACCTGTGATGTCAGAAGCTACACATTCTTGGCTTTTAATGGCAAATCACACCTGGTGGTATAATATGTCCCCTTTAAAGTTCCTTATGTTCGGTATTATTCACTAAAAAGGCAATAAATCATTCTATAGTATGGCCAACACAACACTGGAAGCAGTCAACATATAAACTGCTCTTTAGTTTAGGCCAGGCCTATGTGTTGAGATTAATTGATATTATAACGTCTTAATTAACTATTTAATTGTGAAAGAAAAATAAGAATCTAACTGATCTCTCATCAGGAACGGTAACAAATCACCCCAAAGAATCGCAGCCTTTGCGATTTGCAAATCGCGTTTTATGACATTGCGATGTCGGTTTGAATTTGATGAGTCGTTCAGCCCTTGTCCCCCCCCCCCCACTTAACCCCACCCCACCCCACCCAGAGACACCCCCACTTACATTGGATACAACAAATACCCCAAAAAGATGAGTGGGTGAGTGTCTGTTGTTTATGTGAGTCAGTGAGTGTCTGTTGTTTGAGTGAGTCAGTGTGTGAGTGGGTGAGTGAGTTTGTGTGTGTGGAACTGTTACTAGTGTGCATGTGTCTGTTGTGAGAGTGAGTGAATGAGTGAGTGAGTGAGTAAGTGCCTATTGTGTGATTGAGTGAGTGAGTGAGTGTCTGTTGTGTGTGTGAGTGAGTCATGAGTGAGTGTCTTGTGTGTGAGTGAATGTCTGTGAGTGAGTGAGTGAGTGAGTGAGTGAGTGAGTGAGTGAGTGAGTGAGTGAGTGAGTGAGTGAGTGAGTGAGTGAGTGAGTGTGTGTGTGTGTGTGTGTGTGTGTGTGTGTGTGTGTGTGTGTGTGTGAGTGAGTGGGTGTCTCTGTCGTGTTGAGTGAGTGAGTGAGTCTGTTGTGAGTGAATGAGTGTGTGTGGAACTGTTAGGAGTTGCTGTTGTGTGTGAGTGAGTGAATGTTGTGTCTGTTGTGTGAGTGAGTGTCTTCTTTGTTTGAGTGAGTGAGTGAGTGAGTGAGTGAGTGAGTGAGTGAGTGAGTGAGTGAGTGAGTGAGTGAGTGAGTGAGTGTCTCTGTCGTGGTAAGTGAGTGCTGAGTGTCTGTTGTGAGTACTGTGTTTGGAACTGTTGTTTGAGTGAGTGAGTGAGTGAGTGAGTGAGTGAGTGAGTGAGTGAGTGAGTGAGTGAGTGAGTGAGTGAGTGAGTGAGTGAGTGAGTGAGTGAGTGAGTGGCTGTTGTGTGAGTGAGTGAGTGTCTATTGTGTGACTGACTGACTGACTGAGTGAGTGGGTGAGTGAGTGAGAGGCCTCCTACATTGGATACAACAAATACCCCGTAAAGCTTGAATGAACATACTGCCCAGCATAGAGACCTGCAGCCTGATCGGACGGCAGCTGAAGATGGACCGTATCCCCCTGCTTCAACGGCACCACCGCGCTCCCAGACGACTGGTCCACCAACCCCTTCTTGTACTCGTCATACGTATACATCAGGGGGTCGCCATTTTTCATCAGAGCCACCCACACGTTCCCGCCTTTGCAGTGTACGTGGTACGCAAAATAGTACACCCCTGGAACGCTACAGGCGAAGACACCGGTCTGGGGATTGTAGTCCTGGTTCCCGTTGTGCAGGAGCTTGTCGAAGATGATGGGCGTTGCCACGGGCGGGAACGGGTTGATGAGCTTGGCGGTGAAGGCGGGGATTTCGTAATCTCCGCCCCCTTGGGTGTCGACGCCGCCGTTTTTGGAGGACTGGTAGCCGTGGTCCGGGTTGTAGGGGCCCGTTGCGGGGAGGACGTGCCCGAGGTCTGGGTATGGGGAGGAGGGGCCGGGGGGCCCGGGGGGGCCCCGGGGACCCGGTTGCCCCGGCCGACCGGACAGACCGCTTGGACCGGTCGGCCCCTGGGGGCCAAGGGCGCCCGGGACTCCCGGTTGGCCCTCGCCAGGGGCCCCGGGTTTTCCGGTTGGACCGATCTCCCCTTTAGATCCCGGTATTCCCGGGGGCCCGAGCGAACCCCCGGGCCCTGTGAGTCCCGGGATTCCCTTTGGCCCCTGGACCCCCCGCTCCCCGGAGGGGCCCCCCTCCCCCTTCGGACCGGGGAACCCCCCATTGCCGGGAACGCCGGGGCCCCCGTTGTGACCATGCTCCCCCTTGGGGCCCCTAGGACCTGGCAGACCCCGGGGCCCGGACTGGCCCCCTGGTCCCGGTGGACCCCCCTGTCCCGGGAGCCCGGCGGTGCCCAGCTCCCCTCTCCCTCCAGGGGCCCCTCTCGTCCCCATGGAGCCCTCGTCCCCTTTCGGCCCCGTGAACCCCAGCCCCCCCGAGGGCCCCATCGGACCGGGTTGCCCTGGATTACCGGTGATTCCCGGGGGCCCGTTATCCCCGGCAACACCTCCATCACCTTTGTCTCCTTTTGGCCCCTGAGAACCGGAAAACCCGCCGTGGCCTTTGGGCCCCTGAAGGCCGGGATACCCGGGCTTCCCGTACCCTGGTAGCCCGGGCCCCCCCGGTAATCCGGGCGGTCCTGGCATCCCTTTCCCGCCAGGGGCCCCTTGCGGCCCCGACAGGCCGTCCAATCCCGGTTGTCCCGTGCCCGGTATTCCTTGGGGCCCCGGTTCGCCCGGTAATCCCTGAGGGCCGGCGTATCCCGCCACTCCGAGGGGCCCCGGTTTCCCTGGCAACCCTGGCTGGCCTGGAAGGCCGTTCAATCCTGGTTTTCCGATCCCCGGGAGTCCGATGTCCCCTTTGGTTCCTGGCGGTCCGCTTGGGCCCTTCAGTCCCGGGAGGCCTGGAGCGCCGAGGCCCTTGTCGCCTTTGGGGCCCAAGGGGCCCGGAAGCCCGGCGACGCCCTTGAACCCGGGCTCTCCCCGGGGGCCCGACGTTCCGGATAGACCCTGCCCGCCAGCCTTCCCGATCCCCTGTAGTCCCGGAGGTCCCGGGGCCCCTGGGGGCCCCCCTAGCCCGATGGGCCCCTCCCCACCTCGGGGGCCCATGTCCCCCTTTTGCCCCGCTAATCCCGGAATTCCGGGTTTCCCTGGCATTCCCGGTAGACCCGGTTTGGCAACTCCGGGGTAGCCCTGAGGGCCCTGGGGCCCCGGTTTTCCGAGGGGCCCGGGCTGCCCGTGGCCAGGCATTCCGGGGGGCCCTTGTGGTCCTGGCGGCCCCTGGACTCCCTGGGGTCCCTCTCTGAGGTCAAGGCCAATGGGGCCCATGATCTGGGGGCCCTTAGCGCCTCGAGGGAAGGTCTCTCCTAAACGGGAGGAAGGCCACAGGCCAAATTCAAATACATTAAATTAAACTTTATTTGTACAGTCCTTGTAATTTTTTATTTAGTTATTTCGTTTTTTGTTTCCTGCCTAAATTGTAACGTATCCTTGAGTTTGAAAGGGGAATATAAATCAAATGTATTATTAGGGGTCCGAGCAGCTTGGTCCCCTATTGTTTCTGTAACGTTTTTTTCCCCTCAAATTCTGCACCCAAAGGTGGCGCTATTATAAAGAAAATCATGAATTAGGCTTATTTCTCCTCACCAGATTGACCTGGACTCAAAATTCTTTCAGAATATTAATCTCAGATTCATTTATAAAACCCTGGGGGTCTTATGTGCTAAAAATGTTTACTGTTGTTTATAATACACAATTTCATATTAAAGCTAAACATGATGAAAAGATTCACAGGCTACAAAAATAATCAAAAATTCACTAAAATCGCCACATAAAATCTTTAGACCAAGCCTCACAAAAATCATCGAACAAAATTTGTTTTATTTAGTTCCATTTGAGAAATATTGGCCAATGAAGTTGGAGCAGTTAGCCCATTTTTCTGATTATGACCATTTTGTTATTGTATAAAAAAACTGACTATTATTAGGTGGATATCAATAACCCCCCACTACTAATAAAACCAAATTTTGGTTCTGCACCCAAAGGTGGCGCTATTTAAAAAAATTATGAACTAGCCTTATTTCTCCTTACTAGATTGACCTGGACTCAAAATTCTTTCATCATATTAATCTCTGAATTCAGATGCATCTTTTTCACACTGGTCTTTTGCTCTAAAAATGTTTACTTTCCCCACAATTTCATAGAAAAGCCAAATGTCCACAGTCTCAACCCATTTTGCCTATATGACCATTTTGTTATTGTATAACTACCATACAGCTATCATTAGATGGATACCATTTACAGTGCAAATTTCAGATCTGATCTTTTAAGAAATCCCTTAATTCTCTTGTGAAATGTGTGCTTGGAGTTTTCTTGATGTTATGTGTTTATCAATCGACATTTTCACGATGTGAATCAGGCTTCATGCAGTTCAGGAATGTTAGTGTCTCAACGGGATAGTGTTGTTGACTTTTAATTTTGCTCAGAGCCCGTTAATCACCGCTTGCGGTTATATTTATTATTATAATTATTAATCACAGTTACAGTGTCAGGTCCCAGGGCCATATATTCACAGTGTTTGTGTGAGTGTCAGTTGAGTGAGTGAGTGAGTGAGTGAGTGAGTGAGTGAGTGAATGAGTGAATGAATGAGTGTCTGTTGTGTGATTGTCTGTTTTGTGAGTGAGTGAGTGTCTGTTGTGTGTTTGTCTGTTTTGTGAGTGAGTGAGTGAGTGTCTGTTGTGTGATTGTCTGTTTTGTGAGTGAGTGAGTGTCTGTTGTGTGATTGTCTGTTTTGTGAGTGAGTGAGTGAGTGAGTGTCTGTTGTGTGATTGTCTGTTTTGTGAGTGAGTGAGTGAGTGAGTGAGTGAGTGAGTGAGTGAGTGAGTGAGTGAGTGAGTGAGTGAGTGAGTGAGTGAGTGAGTGTGTTTGTGTGTGTGTGTGTGTGTGTGTGGAACTGTTATGAGTGTGTATGTGTGTGGGTTGTGTGTAAGTGTGTGAGTGTGTCTGTTGAGGTGAGTGAGTCTGCTTAAACCCTGTTGCATTCTCGGCACAACTTCAGTCCAAAAACAATCCCTCCACCACCATCCCCACCAACCAGACCCCCAGGCCCTTCTCACCTTTTCCCTTCCCCAGGGGCAACAGGGGTAGCTGGGGAGCCAGTTCCTTGCCGTACTGGGGCAGCCCCATGCTCTCCACCCCATAGGGCATCGCGAGCATCTCATTGCCCAGGTGCTGCTGCTGGGGCTGGAGGTAGCCATCGCTAGGCTGATGCTGGAGAGGCGGCGGTGGCTGGTTTGAGCCGTAGTAGGCCTTCCCTTGGGCCAGCCAGGGCAGGTGCAGGAGGGATGCCAACAGGACTAGGTGGAGAGGGTGGAGAAGTGTGGTGGCCATTTTGTTTGCTGGAGGGGAAGGCGGGAAAAGTGGAATGAAACGACATAGTGCACTTTTGACTTGTTTTTCCCGAAATGTATGATTTCTAAATGTTTTATTGAATCAATAATAAAATAAGAATTCAATCAAAGTCTTTCTGATGTTTTTTTGCTGTTTCTTTGCTGTTTTTTTTTTTGGATCATCTTTTTGTTTGGATTGGTATACAACAATCAACAAACTCTACATAGAATGTCCGTATATCCCTTGCCTCCACCAACATAAACACATGCATACATATGTATTTCTACATACATGGGCCTACATGCATGCACATATACGACACATACTCACTATATACGCAACAAACAACACCAACACCGAAAATCCTAACAATGTAACAATAGCATAATATAATAATAAACAATATTCATAATAAGACGACCAAAAATTCAAACATAAAAAGCACATTTTTGATGCGCTTTGCCACCATCGTCACTAGAGGTCGTTCTCTTAGCACTTAGCATCGTGTAGCGTCGTATCCTAGCTGTCTTTGTTGTATAGGGGGAATGGGTTAACGAGTGCTTGGCTCTTGGTTGTATGAACATCCTCACTGTATCGACTGAGGTATTGTTGTTTATTTTTCTTCTGACAAATGGACTTATATTGTAAGTCTCTTTGGATAAAACGCGTCTGCTAAACGCCCTGGATGTTCTCTCGGGGATGTTCTCTCTTTGCGAATTCTCCGCTAGATTGTGGAATATATGCAATGTCGCATAATGACCGCTAGAGGGCAAGCTCACATAAAATGCTCCACACTTCGCCATAACTGACAATAATGCTTTTTCTTTTTCTACACAAAGATGCAACCCTGTTGTTTCTCCTGTTCTAGATAGATAGATAGATAGATAGATAGATACTTTGTTCATCCCCTAGGGGAAATTCAGGTATCCAGCAGCTCACGATGTCAGTCAACAGACAGTAGGCCTACAACTGACAAACTACAAAATGGACAAACAGTAAAAGTCAATCAAAAACATAAAAAAGTGAGCAATAATAATAAAAAACTATCAATAACAAAAAGTTATTAATGTTGCACATAATTGAAATTGCATGTATATAAATATAAAAAAAAGAGCCAAAGGTAGATAAAAATAAATTAATGTGACATCACATCAAATCGCATGACATCACAGGTACATCAGATACCATCCACCTAAAACAGGGTCTCCCTAAAGCAGAACTTGACTCCTATTGGTCAAACCTCCTCTTCCTTCCCAGAATGCACCTCACCTGTACTCTAGTGTTCGGTTCGCTGTCCTTGTGTGTTTGAGGCCACGCCCCCTCTTGCCTCTCTACGTCCCCTCGCGACAGCCCGGTCCTGTTGCCGTGGCCTTGGGCATGGGCGGGATCAGGTTTGGGGGGTCCTGGACTTGAGGGACTTGAGTGTCTCGATGGGTGCCTGCGAATGGAAAAAGGAAAAGTTCATTCATTCGCTTTCTGAATGTGTGTTAACCTTTTTAAAATTGATCCTACCTCAACATGAGGTCCAATCAAATCAAAAAAGCTAAGCTCTGAGTGGTACATGAAATCTCTTACTTAATTCAACCAAAAAATAAATGTTTTTGACACCATTCCAGACCACATACAACTAAAGCTATACGTGTGTTGATCCAAGTTCTGTTCGGACATTTATCCAACGCTTTTATCAAAAGCGACTTACAACGGTTCACACACACATTCACAAACCAACTGCGGGGTCGACCACGCAGGCCGACAGCCAGCTGGTGAGGAGCAGTCAGGGTGAGGCGTCTCGCTCAGGGACACCTCGACGCTTAGCTAGGAGGAGCCGGGGATCCAACTAGCAAACTTCAGGTTCCAACTCAACCCGCTCTACCTCCTGAGCTACGCCATCCCAGCTTTGCCCTGTTCTGTTCTGTGCAACGAAACAACCATCCTATGAACCCAACTCCCCCCCAGAACTCGTCTTCAAAGCTCATAACGACGGTCTAATCCCCCAAACACTCCTTCAAACACAACCTCCCTTGCCTCATACAAGCCAGCTATCCTGAATCGACGCAACGCAGCACAGAAACCCAAAGCACATAACTTGCTCCACCGCCGAAATCGAATCATTTCCCAAGGGCCGCTTATTCCAAACACATGTCGGCGCAAACGCCAGGACATCGAAGGATATGTCTGGTCTACATTCAGACTCAGAGGAACCAGAGAAGTGAACATGCATCCGGTTTGATTCACCGGACCGACGGTACACAATGCTGTTTTTAAGTGCCAGGACGTAAAACATGCAATAAGTGCGTACATTAAGTGTCAGGACGTACAAAAATACAATAAGTGTGGACATTAAGTGCCACCAAATGATCAATTACTAGCAGTATTCAGGGCGCTTTTATCCAAAGCGACTCACAATATCTATATTTTTCAGAAGGAAGAGAAACAATATATCTCTGTTGGTGCATTAAGGATGTTCATAGAACCAAGTGCCAAGCACTAACAACCACTAGGTTAACCCATTAACCCAAATTCTCTAGCGACATTCCGTCAGTGAGCAGTTCGGGTGAGCCGTCTCGCTCAGGGACACCTTGGGACTCGAGGAGGAGGAGCAGGGCATCGAACCAGCAACCTCCCGGTTACAAATCATCCTGCTCCACCTCCCGAGTAAAGACGACCACAAATCAACATGTGATTAGGGATCATCTCAATTCTGCCATATTTACACAGTGTTTTGACACTGTTTTCAAAAGCTTGGAAACTATGATCAAACACACACACACGGCCCTCATCGCTTTCAGATGTTGGAAGATAAACACACACACATTTGTGTATTTTCAGATCTAATAACTGAACATGTGAAACACATTGTGGATATGTTGGCTCAGGGCTGAACAAACGCGGTTCACGATGATGAATCGGGTCTGAAATAATGTCTTTATAATAGCATGCGATACACACGTGCAGTGGCACGATCAGTGCACGCACACACACACACACACACACACACACACACACACACACACACACACACACACACACACACACACACACACACACACACACACACACACACCTAGGTGCGTTCCCAGATGTGAATTTGGAAGTTAATCCACCTCTATCTGATTATGGCTAACCCGCGCCCATAGAGTGTGTCTGTTTTTGTGTGTGAGAGAGCGCGCGTGTGTGTGTGTGTGTGTGTGTGTGTGTGTGTGTGTGTGTGTGTGTGTGTGTGTGTGTGTGTGTGTGTGTGTGTGTGTGTGTGTGTGTGTGTGTGTGTGTGTGTGTGTGTGTGTGTGTGTGCATGTCTGTGTAAGAGGGAGCATTTGTGAGTGTGACCACTTGAACCTCCGACCTAATTTGCTAGATGAACGGGCTGCTTTCCTTGGCCACACAACGCTGAACATTTTCCTTGGAATCCTGATCTCCTCTAATCAGATTTCTGACTCGTTTTTATCCAACATGGTTTGAGATCCAAACTTCTGACTGATGTCTGGCCATGTGAACACTCTCCCACTCTCCCCCTCTCCCTCCCTCTTCCTCTCTCTCCATGTGAATATATCCGATCCGAGGTCGGCCAATTATTTTACAGAATGGTTCAGGCCAATTCAGGTCAATTCAGCCCATGTCTCTTACAGACAGACAGACAGACAGACAGACAGACAGACAGACAGACAGACAGACAGACAGACAGACAGACAGACAGACAGACAGACAGACAGACAGTTCACGGAGGCCGGCTGAAACCTAAACTCAGCAGTGATTTTTACATTTACAATTTAGGGGATTTTGCCGACGCTTTTGTCCAAAGCGACTTGTAACCATTCGTTCACACACATTCACACACCGACGGCGGAGTCGACCACGCAGAGCGACAGTCGGCTTGTCAGGGTGAGGGGTGGGGTTGCTAGTTTGAGTGTCGAGGTGTCCCTAGGGTGAGGCACCTCGCCCTGACTGCACCTGACCAGCTGGCTGTCGCCCTGCGTGGTCGACTCT
>OLKM01001281.1:78923-83923 GCA_900291075.1 Melanogrammus aeglefinus | reverse complement strand
CATGTTATAGTCATATGATAATAGTCATATTATAGTCATGTGATGATCGTCATGAGACAATAGTCATGTGATAACAGTGATATGATAACAGTCATGTAATGATAGTCATGAGATAATAGTCATGTGATAATAGTGATATGATAAAAGTCATGTGATAATAGTCATATGATAACAGTCATGTGATAACAGTCATGTGATAAGTCATGTGATGAGTCATGTGATCGCTCCTCTAGTCAGATCGAGCTGCTACGGTCTGTAGAGTTTAATATCTGAGCTGAGTGGCTCCATGAGAGAGCTGACCTCAGACTTCCCGCCCGCGGTGTGAGGAAGATCTATAGGCCCGCAGGGGCCTGAGGAGGGAACCAAACACAACAATCACACACACACACACACACACACACACACACACACACACACACACACACACACACACACACACACACACACACACACACACACACACACACACACACACACACAAGCATGGAGACACACACACACACACAACCAAACGGAAACACACATACATCTATGTGTTTGTGTCTCCATTTGTGCCGTTCGTGCACAGATGTTAAACACACACACACACAAGAGTTTGAGGCCATAACAAATACATACAGACAGGAAACATACAAACACACACTTCAAAACACACACACACACACACACATGCGCACAAGCAGAAAGAGACAGAGAGACAGAAAAACACAAACACACACAATTTGCACACTGACAGAAAACACACAGACACATGTAAAAATCACATCCACGCACACAAGCATACACACACACGGATACACACAGAAAAACAACAAACGCACACACGTTAAGACACACACACACACACACACACACACACACACACACACACACACACACACACACACAAACACACACTACCGTAATGCAATGTAGCGGGAAAGTCAGTAAAGGCCCCGCACTGTACTGTATGTCCTCCTGCTACAACCTACCCCGAGACGCAGAGCAGATCCGAGTTAAACAGCTGGCCCCCCGCCAGCCTCCTCCTCATCTGGACAAGCCTCGTGCACATCTGGCCTGAGTTATCCCCCCCTGAATGAGTTCAAGTTGGCTGAAGTCCTCCTGAGTCAACACAGTCTGGTTCCCCTGCCCATAGTGTCTGGACCAATGCATTTAAAAGGAGACCAATTACGCCACGAGGTGCGAGTGTGATTAGCCGTTACAAGCCGTTTCAATTCTGCCTCTTTCTGTGTTTGAGGCTACATTTACACGATGACGGTCTGAACAGAAGACGCAAAAGTGCCGTCGCGTCTTCACTTTTTATTCCGCGTTTAGACGAGCGTTTTCGGTAGGAAATCTGCGTGCATACGGTGACGCAAAAGTGTGTGGAATTCGATTGGGTGCGCATGTCAGGCGGCTAGGTGGCGCTGTGATACACTATCACACAACACCGCCATGTCTGAGCGCATGCGTCGAATCTAACTTATTCTCTTACCTACGCCGCGAAAACCAAAACATAATTACAGATCCTTCTCTGTTCAGTAATACTATCTGTACATATCCTGTACATTTTGTGGAACGTTTATTAGAGCTGTCAAAGCACCTTGACGGTCCGACACATGGAAATAATACAACATGTTTGTTTATTTCCTTGTACTGGCACATGTATGTGACGTAAACGCGTACGCGACGTGAGCAGATCTGAGCAGAGTTTTGCATCTTGGCAGTGTAGACGGAATCGCTACGGTGGAGCGTATTGAACTTTTCCACTCTGGAAGGCGTTTTCAGATTTATGCGTTTTCATGCCCCAAAAACACCGTCACCGTCTAAACAAAAGGCACTTCCGATAAAATATTTTGTCGTTTTTACCCGCAAGCGTCCTCGTGTAAACGGGGCCTTAGTGACAACACAATTGGGAGCGTCCACCTAGATGATTACGGATAGATGAACAATGTTTGCTAAAGTCCAGTGGGTAGGCTGGTAGACTGATCTATACAGTGTACATCTAGGTGGGCACGCCCACTAGTGATGTCAGAAGAGGCAGATTTTCAAAACGGCTTGTAATGGCTAATCACACTCACACCTGGTGTATAATATGTCACCTTTAAAGGAACCTGAATCACTGCGTTGACATGCACATTGGAAAGCAGATCAAAATCTGGTTTGCGTCAAAACCAGGTTTACAGAGTGTGGTTCAAATACAGAAGCCCAAGCAATGTGAATAGGTCTCTCGTAAAGTGATGTTTACGAAAGTTACTTGTAACAGTTTAAACCGGTTTAAAGAGAGTGGTATAACCACCCAGATAAAATTCAGAATTGGTTATAAATTCTATTTGTGAGGCCAGACCGGGCAACATTGACATGAATCAAGCGAGGTGTTCAGTTGAGATCTTCTTACAATTGTCGATGTTATTCTTACAAATGGTAATGATAAGGGGTGGAGGTATAAGTACGTAGGCTAGAACTGTCATTGTTCTGAAAGACCAATCACTGGTTGGACAGAGACGCAAAGAGAAATATAACCGCAGGTGATGATTAACGGGGTCCAAGCAAAATTAAAAGTCAGGAACACACTAATGGAAGATATATAAATATAACATAAAATTGTCATATTTAAGGAAAGATATTCCACCTATGAACCTGGACTGCAGCCTCATTGACATGGTCAAAATGTCTATTGATAAGCACACAACATCCAGAAAACTGAAAGCACACATTCCTCAAACGAATTAAGGGCTTTCTTCAAAGCATATACCTGAAAGATCTTTGCAATTCTGGGGAATTTAAACATTTGTAGTCAAGAACACTAATGGAAGAAATATACATTTGACAGAGTTAATTATGAAGGAAAAATGGTTAACGAAGAAGTTCCCCTTAACGCCATACTGTGTCTTGGCAGACCGATTATTGGAAACTAATGAGCCGGGATGTTGATTCTGATGAATTTCAGGTGCTGTTCAATGTTGTGTTTCTTAAATGAGTGGCAATGACAGAATGTCATGTTCAGCTTGTTCATAATGCTCTAATCAGGATTCGAACTCTCAACCAAAGGATCACCAGTACCTGCATTATCCCGTTGAGCCGCTGACATACCTGAACTGAATGAAGCCTCATTTACACGTTAAAATGTTGATTGATAAGCACACATCAAGAAAACTCCAAGCACACATTTTACAAGATAATTAAGGGCTTTCTTAAAAGAGTACAGATCTGAAAATTTGCACTGTTAATGGTATCCACCTAATGATAGCTGTATGGTAGTTATACAATAACAAAATGTCATATAGGCAAAATGGGTTGAGACTGTGGACGTTTGGAGTTTCTATGAAATTGTGGGGAAAGTAAACATTATTAAGGCAGAAGACCAGGGTGAAAAAGATGCATCTGATTTTAGAGATCAATATGATGAAAGAATTTTGAGTCCAGGTCAATCTGGAAAGAAGAAATAAGGCTAGTTCATATATTTTTAAATAGCGCCACCTTTGGGTGCAGTACCACAATTTGGGTTTATTAGTAGTGGGGGGTATTGGCATCCACATAATAATAGTCATGTTTTTTTATACAATAACAAAATGGTCATAAAAGAAATCGGCTAACTGCTCCATATTTATTGGCAATACTTCTCAAATGGAACTAAATAAAACAAATTCTGATCGATGATCTTTGTGAGGCTTGGTCTAAAGATTTCATGTGGCAATTTTGGTGAATTTTTGATTATTTTTGTAGCCTGTGAATCTTTTCATCATGTTTACCTTTAATATGAAAGACCCAGGGTTAAATCCGTCGTTAGTTCATATTTCTTTTAAATGGCGCCACCTTTGGGTTTATGGGTAGTGGGGGTTATTGGTAACCATACCTGAAAATTTCAAGAGTTTCGACTCACGGTATAGGCTGCAGTATGACTTACAGAATTTGAGGGGGAAAAAAAAGTTACAGAAACAATAAGGGACCAAGCAGCTTCACTGCTCGGACCCCTAATGAGAGACAGAGTGAGAGAGAGAGAGAGAGAGAGAGAGAGAGAGAGAGAGAGAGAGAGAGAGAGAGAGAGAGAGAGAGAGAGAGAGAGAGAGAGAGAGAGAGAGAGAGAGAGAGAGAGAGAGAGAGAGAGAGAGAGCGCCTATGAATGATGGACAAGCTCTCTCTCTCTCTCTCTCTCTCTCTCTCTCTCTCTTCTCTATCTCTCTACTGCTCTCTCTCTCTCTCTCTCTCTCTCTCTCTCTCTCTCTCTCTCTCTCTCTCTCTCTCTCTCTCTCTCTCTCTCTCTCTCTCTCTCTCTCTCCTTAGAATGAAAAACTAGCTTCATGATCGTGAAAAGTCAAGATTTGCACTGCCGAGAGGAAAAAAAGCATTGATGAAAAAATGAGACAAATGTTTTCTACTTCCAAGCACACGGAAAGTTCAGCACAGAGCAGAAAACCTACGAACATCGACATCTCAAGGACATCCAAATGTGCTGTTCAGCCATTAAAACAGAGACAGAGAGAGACCTGAGAAAGACTTACCTCAGTCAGAGAAAGAGATCCGTGCAGAGAGAGCAGCAGGGCCGAGGCCAAACAGAAGCACATGGGCACATGGGCCAGAAGGGGCTTTTACCAAGAGGGGGCGGGGGCTCGGAGACAGCCCCTAGGAGGGGCGAAACGTTATTGAGTGTGTGTGTGTGTGTGTGTGTGTGTGTGTGTGTGTGTGTGTGTGTGTGTGTGTGTGTGTGTGTGTGTGTGTGTGTGTGTGTGTGTGTGTGTGTGTCTCGGTCTCGGTGTCTGGGTTTGAGTCTGAGTATGTGTGTGAGAGAGAGACAGACAGACAGACAGACAGACAGACAGACAGACAGACAGACAGACAGACAGACAGACAGACAGACAGACAGACAGACAGACAGACAGACAGCGTCTCTGTCTCTGGTTTGATTCTGAGTATGGGTGGGACAGAGTGGGTCTGTGTCTTTCTGTCTGTGGTCCAGTCTTAGTATGAGAGACAGTGAGACAGAGGGAGAGACAGACAGACAGCCATAGAGTTTGTATCTC
>OLKM01001281.1:61423-76423 GCA_900291075.1 Melanogrammus aeglefinus | reverse complement strand
CTCCTCCTCCTCCTCTTCATCCTCCTCCACTTCCTCCTCATCCTCTTCCTCCCCCTCCTCTTCCTCCCCATCCTCTTCCTCCTCTTCCTCCCCCTCCTCTTCCTCCTCCTTTGAGCCAGCAGGGAGTCTGATCTTTGTCTGTCATGACCGCCAGCCGGTTGGAAGCGGTTCCGACCGGCCCGGAGCTTGGAGGCCAAACTGGCTGAGAGCGGTTCCCAGATCCTGTCTGCTGGGATTGTGGAGCCCCGACAGACGCACACACAAACACATAAGTAGAGACACACACACACACACACACACACACACACACACACACACACACACACACACACACACACACACACACACACACACACACGTACACACACACACACACAAGACGTGTCAACACACACGTAGACACACACACACACACACACAGACGTACACACACACACACAAACATACAGAAGACATGTCGACACACACACACGCACACACAAACACACACACACACATGTAGAGACACACGGCCAGATGTACACATACACACACAAACACAGAAGACATGTACACACACACACACACACACACACACACACACACACACACACACACACACACACACACACACACACACACACACACACACACACACACACACACACACACACACACACACACACACACACAAAAGCCAACACAGTCTCACTCCAAGAACGTTAAATACCGAGTGTTGGCAAGGTCACTTTAACGTCTGCCACTGACAGGAAAAACAACCTTCGGCACAGTCTGCAGACGGAGAGGGGGTTCAATGTAATGCCATCCCCGGCGATGTTTGACGCTCAGAGCGGGTGCTCCAGCAGCCCGTCCACTCCTGTATTACCCCGACTACGGCTCTAATAGACGCTGTGAGCATCTTTCCTCTTGGATAGTTTTTAGCATATTGTTCTGTGAAAATGGAGGGCATTCTTTTTAATTCTGGCTTGAAAATATGATATATCACTTCCTTTAGGGCTTCGGCCTCCTAACTGATCATTGTAGTATATTTGAATGCCCTCTTTCATATATATGATACCTCCACCACTGGGACATGTCAACAATTCTCCAAATCCATATGGGGAGGGGGGGGGGTGCTTGTGGAAAGTAGGGGTGTACACTAGGGATAAATAGGAAGCACACTCAGGAGGAGGAATGACCTCTCACACATATTTAATTAATTGTTTCAAATAACCCTGCCTCGTTAAATCAATGAGCTTGTTTTTTTTTGCTGTCAAGAATAGGTTATAGGCTGTGTCTCTATAAAATCTGTCCATGCACGTCTCTCAGAGTGACGTGACACACCACCAGACAGCGATTTAAAAAAAACAACTAGTCAAGTTCCACCGGTCTCTAGTTTACGACAAAAAAAACACAATCGATGGCAGCTCCGTTGCTGCCCTTAACCTCGTTAACGTGGTTTGGATCGATGTTATGAGCAGAGGGGGCGGTCGATGGCAACCACCATAGCAACCGTGAGAGTCACGTGACGTTGACGAAGGCCCATTGAAAAGAAAGGGCCAGAATAACGCAGGGCTGTCACATGTTTAATGTTGTTACGTTTTTAATTAATTAAACTAGGGTTTTCGCACGCGCGTTGTGCGTGCTCAACCTCTAGTTGTATTTCAACCCATAGCAATAATGTGGAAACCCCAGTCGATAATGTAACAAATATCTGAGCACATAATATAATACATTGTGACATTTCGCGACATTTTGTGAAATTTTTTCCTATAATGTCACAACGTATGACATTCGTTCACCACAAACGACTCCTAAAAGCAGTGCCAACATTTAAATATTTTTTAACCATTCAGCGAACAAAAGGCAACAGGCTGATTATCATGTAGGGGGCCACTCAATGACATGCAGAACCGTCATCAACACGCCCTCTGAAGTGTTCTGAGAAATACAGAATTTTCTACTCCCCATTCAAATATAAGGAACATTTCCTACGGAGAAAATACTACCTCAGGGGGAGTATTATTCAGGAGATTTTCAGGGTACAAATGTCAGGATATGTTGTTCACACATACAGCCCATCAGGAGAATATCAGGACTTACACGTGTGTCTGAAAGCAGCCAGTGTGTGAGCATTTGATTACATTATAAAATTAGTCAATTTATGGTAACAGGGGCAATTGTTCAATGGAAAGTGTAGTATACTATGCAAGCAGATCAATTATTAAATAGCTTTTTACTGTTTTTCAGGGCTGAAAAGTGCATTTACATTTTAAAATGGTAATCTGGAGAGTCGGGGGATTCCCGGTGGGCCGTTAACGTTTCGGAGCTGTCGGGCTGATTACTGCGGGATAACAATATTGCGTTTATAAAAGTTCCTTGCAGCGCCGTCTGGCAGCCTGAGCTGTGCACCCGCAACCTCTCACTCACTCAACAGACGCAACACTCACAAACTGTCAACGTCGCAACCAAGTCGATTTTGTCTAGAGGGGAGTAACTGAGTGGCCCCTCCCGAAGTGGTACAGCCCAGGTGGGCCTTGAGCTGCGATTGGTCAGAAAGACGTAACAGCTAATGACCACATTAAACTCTCGTGCAGCCTCGAACAGAGTGACACACAAACACACACACATTTAAGGAGTTTTTCACCCGCTCCGTATCCTTGCTTGCCTCAACAAGTTTGTGCGGCGTGCTTGTGGTTTTGTTTCCGGTGTAGCTAGATCCGGTATGGTGTTGTAGTTTTTCTAACGTGACTAGTTGTTGCTAGACAGCAGGTGAAAAGAACGACGTTTGCCAAGCCAAAAGCGTTTATCGCGCGATAAAAAAATTAACGCCGTTAAAATTGGTTTGTGTTAACGCCGTTAATATGGCGTTAAACTGACAGCACTAATACATTTATATAGATTAATGTATTTTTATGAGGTGTCTTGCAAAGCAAGACAACTCCCCTTCGCGTCAGCGTCCATAGCAATGATCATAGCAACTATGTTATTATATTTCGGTCGAGGCCGGAAATATTCTCCGTCATAACTATAAAACCAATAACCCCACATCCCCACATTGATCAGGAGACTATGTCTATGTGTGTGGGGTGTATGTGTGTGAGTCTGTGAGTATTTGTGCCATATATGGTGCATGTGTATGCGAGTGTGTGTGTGTGTGTGGGGGGGGGGGATGGTTTGCCATGCATTGTTTGTGTGTGTGCATGTGTTTGTGTCCCATGCCTTGTGTGTGTGTGTGTGTGTGTGTGTGTGTGTGTGTGTGTGTGTGTGTGTGTGTGTGTGTGTGTGTGTGTGTGTGTGTGTGTGTGTGTGTGTGTGTGTACGAAAAGCATGGTGCATGTGCCATGCATTGTGCATGCGTGCGTGCGTGTGTGCCATCCATGGTGTGTGTATGTGTGCGTGCGTGTGTGCCATGCATGCATGGTTTGTATGTGTGCGCACATGGTGCAAATAATTCCCAGCATTCCTTGGGAGAAGCAAAGTCAACTGACCTGGTCTTGGCCCCGGGCTCAGGTAAAGCCTCTTGATTGGCTCGGTCTGGACTTGCTCAGCTCACTGGAACTCCTGCTTTGCAGAACGCGGCCAATAGGAGCTCTCGTTTTCTATCCCTGTGTTTTTTGGAGAAACAGACAGACAGACAGACAGACAGACAGACAGACAGACAGACAGACAGACAGACAGACAGACAGACAGACAGACAGACAGACAGACAGACAGACAGACAGAGCAAGACTATTGACAAAGGGTGAAAACAGAGTGTGATTTCGCCATCAAATATCTGAACCGAATGAAAACACTAAAACAGCAGGACATGATGTTCAGCATTCAACACCCCATAAGTTAGTGCCCCCCCCCCCCCCCCCCCACCCCCCGACCCCCTTGACCCATGTCTAGACACATCACTCACAGCTGTCATGGAAACCGCACAGGTCAGCCATGTTGGATCGTGTGTGTTGACCCAACATGTGGTCGACTCTAGGGCCCGGCTACACACCAGTGTGGAAGAGGAGGGGGGAATCTGAGAGAGAGAGAGAGAGAGAGAGAGAGAGAGAGAGAGAGAGAGAGAGAGAGAGAGAGAGAGAGAGAGAGAGAGAGAGAGAGAAGAGAGAGAGAGAGAGAGAGAGAGAGGAGAGAGAGAGAGAGAGAGAGAGAGAGAGAGAGAGAGAGAGAGAGAGAGAGAGAGAGAGAGAGAGAGACAGAGACAGAGACAGAGACAGAGAGATACCAGACCTTTCAGGGACAGGGGAACGTGTTCACCAAGAAGGTAGAGAGACAGACACAGAGAGAGACAGACAGACAGACAGACACACTGGAGGATAAAGGACGATATGAAACTATGGAACAGAGAAAGTGAAGAAAAAAGAGGGGAAATCTAACCCAAAGGGGGACGAGAGGGGAAAGGTTAGGAGAGGAGAGGAGAGGAGGGGAGAGGGAAGGAGAGGTTAGAAGAGGAGAGGATAGGAGAAGAGGAGAGGAGAGGAGGGGAGAGGTGTGCAGAATACAGAATACAAACTGTAACGCTGGATGAAAGAATAGACCAAAAAAACATCTTCCATTCTTATGATTATAAAACGTGTTCACAGCTCTTGGTTCAATGTCTCTCTCGCGATATTTATTGTTGTTTCTCTTACTTCGGAAGAAGGTAGATACTGTGAGCAGTAGCGGAACGAATCAGGGCCGGGCCGGGGGCGTGGCACATGACCGGGCCCTTTAAACCCAAATAATAAACCAACATCATTTTACAACATGCCCGCAACAGCGAGGATTACAGTCATTTTTAATTCCATCAAACGGACATGAAGTAACAAACCAAGAGAACAACAAAAACATTAGGCTACATGCCCCTTAAAACAACACAAAAGCAGTCAGCACCACGGATTAGAAAAAAAAAGTTCAGCACCACGGGAAGCGACCACATCATTTTTGCCACTTTAAGTAGGCTATATCAACTATCACACAGTAGTCTATATCAATAGAAATTGAGTAAAACTGGCACAGAGACCCACATGTTCACGTACAAACACAATTTACTGTAGGCGCCTGCTCACCACTATTTGAAGGGCATGCGACGAGCCTTGCGCTCCGCGAACTCGTCCACGATACTCTGTATGTCCATTTTCTTTGCTCTCTCATTCTCAATGGACAACATGGCAAGTCCACTCAGTCTCTCCTGTCCTACTGTGCTCCTCAAGTGGTTTTTAATTAGTTTTAACTTCGAGAATGAACGCTCAGCGGTTGCAACCGTGACGGGAAGAGTCAAAAATAAAAGGAGGGGGCGGTGTGCAACCTCACTGAATGTAGAAATTACTGCTGGGTGGTTAACAAGTAGCATTTTTGCCAGATCCGGAACAGACTTTTGCTTTGGTATCAGGTCCCTGAAAGATGCGCTTCTGAAACAAAGCCAGTTGCTGTCAGGGGAAGCTGGGCCCGGATGTCCCGACTGTAGTGGTCACTAAGCCGCCGGGCAGCCTGGTGTAACTCTTGATCTCCTGCGCGCGCAGCAGTGTGTTGGGGGTGAATCTGACTGAAACATATCCACGGTGGCATTTAAGCTGGGTGAATTCTCCGGGACAGTTGCTGGGATGATGATGTCAAGACACGCATTGAAAATGTTCACCGAAAGTTGCTCTCTGCGTCAGTGAGGCGACTGTCTTCACAAAGAGTTCATCAAAATGAGCGCTTCACTTTTCTGGCCCTGCTTACTTCAAACTCTGTTTGACTTCCCCATTGTGTTGCTAGAGCAAGAGTGGCAGACTTTGCCTCATCAAATTGCTCCCTGTACTCCACCAAAACACTGATGGCGTTTTGCAGAAGAGTAGATGCTTTCAGAATATCCGCGTCCTTTGCTTGCAGCAACTGAGAGGCAGCGTTTGTGCATTCAAGGATCTTGGTTTGCATGTTGACCAAAAATATAAAAGAAAATTTGCCTATGGCATTTTTGAGAGCGCAGTTGCTTCATCACGCTCTATCTTTTTGTCACTGGTCAGGGGATATTTTGACGAGGGCTTTAATAATGTCTCCATATCTGTGCCTTAACGCAAAAAGAGCGCATCATGCCGAGAAGGACCAGCGCGTGGGACAGAGGCGTTTTATAAATGTTGACAGTTTCTGCCTCTCTGTGGCGTCATTAACTCACTGAGGAGCGCCCATCGTTTGATACTGTGACCAAAAAAGTTGTACAGTATCTCTACTGTGTCATAGAACTGCTTCACTCTAGGGACGTTTTTAACAGAGTCGTTGAGAGCTAGGTTTAGATTATGAGCAGCGCAATGAACATAACAGGCAAGGGGCTCCTTCTCTGTTATTCTTGCCTGTACGCCTGAATACGCACCACTCATATTCGCGGCCCCATCATAGCCCTGTCCGCGGCATTTTGACAGATCCATTTCCGTTTTTTCTCTATAGAGCCCAATATTTGTTTTTTCAAGCTCTGACGCTGATGGGCCTCCACGGTCGCTTCAAAAGCCAACACAAAACACTTCATTGATCTGTTATATTCTGTTGCAATATCCATGTCATTCTTTAAAAACAGTTACGTAACGGTACACCCTTGGCTCCAGCTGGTCTATTCTTTGACACATCTTGCGTTGTGTCCATGATAATGGAATAAAACGGGGCTTCGTTTATTTCAGTAATAATGTCAGCTTTCACACGTTGAGATAATATGTATATATAATCTCATCTTGAATCTGGTGACTTAGGTTATTTCACTGACCCTTCTGGTCGGTTGATTGAGCTCTTTCAAAACAGGGTCGTAGCGAGCTAATAACTCGATTAATTGACAAAAAGTTGCCGAGCATTTCCCTGACCTATAACTTCCCCTGTGCCCCCTGAATGCCAGGTTGCATGAAGCCAGAGTAAGAGTTACATTTACAATGCGCTCCACAACCTGTCTCCAAAACAAGGCTGCATTACGCACATTCTTCTCCATTTCGTTGTCTATTGTGTTGTTGAGTTTCCACTGCCTCGTAGACTATGCATGCAGCAAGATGTATTTGCGTGGATTCATGCTTCTCAACTTTGGCAGAAAGATGTTTCCAGTCTCTTATTCCGTTTACCCATGAAATTGTTGTTAAAACGGGGGCATTACGGTTGGCAAAAAGCCAGCAAGGCTCACAGTAACAGCAGTCTAATTTGGGGGAATAGCACATCCAGCTGCGGGGAAGTTTCATCCCAACTTTAGTAGTAGAGGTGTAATAACTTTGCGAAAAACACCGATTGTCTTTATCAGTGGGAAATGGACCTTTGGGTCTGCATGGGCCCATCTTAAGGATAAATCTTTTTATGTTGGCGTCCTGGATGTTTTCAGCAAAATTGGCCCGATCAGTCGGAAAACGCTCCAGAGGAGGGCTTTCATCATCCACGGTCTGCGTGTCACCTGCAGCGTGAGGAGACCTGCTGCTTTCATCCAGCGCGGGTGAAGAGGGGGGCTGCTGGTCAAGCACCAGGTCTGGCTCTACCCTGGAGCAGCTAGCAACTGCTGAGTCCCTAACGTCACCGCTATACAGCCAAGAAAGAAGGAAGGGGATTTAAACTATAGCGGCTGGGCTACCGTTACTACTGTACAATTACAACCATCAACAGTTTACAACTCACACATTGTGTATAATGTAGGCCGAGTGATTGAATTGATACCTGTAAATCTGGCTCCCTGACTGTGCTGGCTGCTGTATTGGCGGGCCCGAATCCCTGCCAAAAACAATGTCAGGTAACGGTTCATCTCCAGGAGGACGAACAAAATATGTGTCCAGTTTTGGTAATTTTGCCTTATCTTGCTCTTTTTTCCCCTTTTCTTTGCGCTTTGCCGCTCCGCTTTTATGTTTATATGTGCCACTCATGTTTACTAGTCTCCGAAATAACACCTAGCATGTAGCCTTCTCTGTTGACAAGTGACTGATGATGACGTTGGTGGACAGTTGATGACGATTTTACCCAAAATACACTTGGAGACAATATCAGCAATCCACTTGTTAATTTGCACGTCGTAAAGTAAAATGTGAGAGTGAAAAAAAAGCCAGTCATACAGCACACGTTTTTATTCAATATTTTACACCTAAGACTTCACTTAGGCTACGTCAGTAATTGTAAGTTTTTAGCAACCATGACTCATCCTGACTGGGGCAACCTATACACCCTCACATTGCATGCGTACAGCAAGGGAATTGAAAATTTCGGGAGAGGCCCGCCCACTCTCCCAAGCAAGGCAACAGGACCAGGTCCGCCAGGCCCCCGCTCCGACCGGGCCCCTCTGGGGCCCGGGCCGGGGGCGCGCCGCCCACCCAGCCCCCCCTGAAGCTCCGCCCCTGACTGTGAGTCTCTTTGGGTAAAATCGTCAGCTTAATCCCTGAATGTAAAATGTTAAGTATGTCTGGTCCCAGCAGCCTCACCTGGTCTGAGTCTGATTGGACGCTGGGGCTGGGGGAGGCGGACCACCTGTTGCTCGTTGACCAATCAGTGGTCAGCAGGTTGACGTCCGCTCACTCTGAGCCACAGTGTCGTCCAACCGCAGGGAGAGGGCCAGGGGGGGAAGGGAGGGAGGGAGGGAGGCAGGGTGAAAGGGAGAGAGTGAAGGGGGAGAGAGGAAAGGCGAGAGGGAGGGAGGCGGAGGGAGAGAGAACATGGGGGAGAGAAAGGGAGAAAAGGGGAGGAAAAAGGGCGAGGAAAAGGAGACGACGCGAGACAAATGAAATTGGAAAGAAAGGGGGAGCGAGAGAGGGTGAACTGGGGTGGGGTCTCAGCAGCCTCACCTGCTCTGAGTCTGATTGGACGCTGGGGCTGGGGGAGGCGGCACACCTGTTGCTCATTGACCAATCAGTGGTCAGCAGTCTCTTTCTTCTCTTACATTCAGGGTAAACACTAGAATATACTCCTGATAATTCAGTTATAGAGCGCCAATTTGTTTACATAAATATATATTTTTTCTATAATTTCTTATATATTATATATTTTTTTAGTAATAATTACAGAATATGGGGATTCTGGGGTCTGGAGTATACTGGTAGATCTCATCACAGATAACAGAACCAGCCAGAGATACAGAGGGGAATACTTTTATTAAAATACTGTTATATTTTGTTTGTGTGTGTGTGTGTGTGTAATGTTATTGTATTTAACTCCGAATTATTCAGTTATACAGCGGCAATTTGTTTGCATACCTAAAAATATTTATATTTTTTATATATATAATTATATTTTATTAGGAAATAATTACAGAATGAGGATTCTGGGGCCTAGAGTCTGTTTGTGTGTGAGCAATTTTAACATTCAACTATAGCGCAGATTTTAAGTATATACATAATCGTTTTATTTATTTTTAATATAGGCCTATAAATATTATATTTTTTTAGGAAATAATGACAGAATATAGCGATTCGGGGAGTCGATAGTATACTGTAGCTCTCATCACAGACAATAACAAAAAAACAGCCAGTTGAACTCTAAGACCCTTCTGAAGTCTCTCCAAACTCGGACATCCCTCCAAGACTTCACGTTCCCAGACAGTGGATCAACGGACAAACGTTGTTCTGTCTCGTTCCATTAATCCCCATGAAGGAAATCCAAAGATATTCTGGGATGGGGATGGGTTTTCTTTGGTCCAAGTTCAACATCTGAGGTCACACGTGCGTTCTCACGGTGGTGTTTGGGGTTGTGTTTGAAACGTGTTATTAAAGATCCAGCGCCACATTTGGCCGCATAAAAAAATTAAAATCGGACAAATAACAGACATACACACACACCAAGACAGACGCATTAAGACTCACACAATTATTATTTTTGTAGTGCCAAAATGCAACCACAAATATGCGAGGGTCTAAGTTCCCCCAAAACTCCGGAGGCTCGGGACCAGTATCAAACCAGTCCTATTGGGCTTTGCCAACCACCCCCCCCCCCCCCCCCCCCCCATGCCCTTAATGGACCCTTCCGACCCCAAAGCAATTTAATGGGGTTTTGCTTGTGTGTGTGTGTGTGGGGGGGGGGGGGGGGGGGGGGGGGGTTGCTATGCTGCCCTCTTGCTGATCTCTTGAAAATAGATTTTAATCTCAATGACACTTTTACCTGGTTCAATAAAAGTAGAAAAAAATAAAAAAGCCCTTGGTGTACTAAGTTTATACAACCCTCAAGGTGAACGACCAGAAACTGGCCGGTAATCCTCAAACCACAAGTACCTTGGAAACCGTATTCAAAATGTCCTCTTTGGAATTCGGCTGTTAACACTAATTGATGGGTTTCTAGGAACGTTCCTGCCAACAGCAGCTACTGTCTGCTCCAGCATTGGCAAACAGGAATGAAACACCGGGGCCGAAAAACATGAAATGGAAAAATAACGTGCAATTGATCCAAGATCACGGAGTAGAGCATGTGTTTGTTTAGCATTTCACACACACACAATTTCAATCTTATTTTTATTAGGAAAATTTGTGTTATATGTAAAGTTAAGCATTACATTTAATTTTTTACAAGTTTGTCAACAGCATTCGTCATCACATATCACAAACATCACATAGAAGACAAGTGTCACATGGCTGACATTTGACAAAACCCAAAGACAGAGTTACTTTTTACTCGCTATTCGTTTCGATCTCCGAAGACTGCCCGATAGCTCAGACACGACGACTGTCGTCGCCGGCAACGACGCAACAGCCACGGAGCCTGGCGTTTTCCTCCCGGTTCCTCTGCCCGCAGCGTTTTTCGGAATCTTGGTGACGGAAGCCGAAGTTTTGAGAGCGAGGTTTGCTGCCACCGCCCTTGTTGTCGAGGATTTCTGAAGCGGCCGGCTGGTGACAGCTTCCTGTTTGACGGCGGCCTCCATTTTGACGGGCAGGGGGGCAACAGCCTCCATTTTGATTTTCACTGACCGGGGGGCAGCGGCCTTCATTTTGATTTGGATGGGCGGGGGGGCGGCAGCCATTGCCTCGATGGTCGCACACTTCTCCTGTCAAAAAATGAATCACGGTGGTAATTGGGCAATTATTATGAAGGAGCTGGCTTTTACTGTGGAGGATTGTACTGCATTTTGTTGTACTGGTTGTCAATGACGTTGAATCTGATCTGGGCCCAGTTTCCCGATAACGATGGATCCACACTTGTATGATCATTCTCGCGATGGACGACTGGCTTTTATTGTGAAGGAATCGCTTATCATACTTTTCTGTGAAGGAACTGGGCATTTATTGTGAAGGAGCTGGCTTTTATCGTGAAGGAACCATGCTTGGTAATGAACAGATGGGATTCTTACTTTCTCCTTGGTGAGTTCAGACTGAAGGCCGGCCATCTGAATCATCAACTCCTTGATTTCATGCTGGAATGGCAAAACATTAACATAATTAACATTATTATTCACCTTAGCTTTAACACACACTATTTGTCAGTTTTATCTAGTGACTGTCATGTATACCATCACTGCCCCATACTGTTTTTATTTCTTTCATTTTGATTGGTTAATTTTGTTTTCCATTTGTTTGTTATTCTTTTAATATATGCATTATGTGTTTTACGTCCAGTTGTCTGTTATACCTCAAGTATATGTTTTATGTGTAAAGGGTCATTTTATCTTTTGAATTGTACAAAGATTATTTTTGGCGCATCTTCCCATGGGCAACGACGGCCAAAATAGCCATTTTGGCTTATTCTGGCACATTGACATTTTTCATGTTTATTAATGTGCACTGTCCAGGTGTTAACTAACTTGAATATATAATCAAAAAGGTAACCTTTTTTTCCAGAATACGTTTCTCCTGATCTTCCTTCGCCTTCTCTTCCTTCTTCCTACTGTGGGACACAGTTGGAAAAAACAAACAAAAATGTAGCATTTACATTGAGGGTGTTTAGCTAACGCTTTTTTATCCCAAGCAACTTACAACGGTTCACAGACACATTCACACAACGACAGCGGAGTGGACCCCTCAGGGCGACAGCGAGCTCAACAGGAGCAGTCAGGGTGAGGCGGCTTGCTCAGGGACACCCCAACACTCAGCTATGAGGAGCTGGGGATCGAACTAGCAACCTTTCGGTTACAAATGAACCTGATATCTCTTGTCTCACTGATCTCAAGATAAACTTTAGTTATTTTGTGAAGGAACTCTGGTTGTATCGTGGAGGAACTTGGTTTTATTTGAGAAAGAAAAGAGGGATTTCTCTTAAAAAAGTACAGGGATTTAAAGTGGAGGAACTTTTATTGTGAAGGAACGTCTTTACATACATGCTGTCCTCCAGAACCACAAGGGCACTCTTCTGCTTGGAGATGGCGGTCCGGACGGCTGGTTCCTTCACCAGAGCCAGCAGGGTCCTGCTGTTCATAAGGTCCACCTCGCTGTCCGGCAGCTCCTGGCCCAGGAAGAGCCTGGCCAGAGTGACCATTTTCCCACACGGGGGGAACTGGAAAGAGGCGGCCATTTTGAAATGACAGGGTGGAGCGACGTTAGCTATTCGAACGATAGAGGCGGAGTAACCTTCAAAGTCATAAAAAGAGGCTAAATTAGCTGAATTTAACGTTACAAATAGTAAAATAATGAAATAAACAAATACTAAATTTAATACAAAATTTAAGGATGGTCAAATGATAGAAATAGTAAAATTAAATAAAGAAATACATTTCAATGTTATACTAAATTTAAGGAAGGTCACGTGACAAATAGTAAAATGAAAAAAAATACTAAATTAAAATGTAATTGAAGGACAGTCAAACGATACAAATAATAAAATAAGATAAAGAAATACTATATTTAAGATAACCTGACCTTTTTGAGTTCTTCGAGGGCCTTCTCTTGGCGGGTGAGGGCCAGACTGAGGGCTGTGGTCTCCCTTCTGAGGGCCTCGTCCAATTCTGCCTGTTCCCCCTGCAGGACGAGGAGGGATCAACCTTCAAATCCATTGACAGCACTTCATGGTGACATACTATGCCACCGGATAGGAGTGCGATTCCCCGTTTCGAAAATGGGCCTCTTCTGACATCACAAGTGGGTGCGTCGGCCTAGACGTGTGCTGCATAGATCAGCGTACCGGCCTACCCCGTGGACTGCAGCAAACGTTGCTCATCCAGCCATCATACATCTAGGTGGACACGCCCACTTGTGATTTTCAGATTTTCAAAACAGCTTATAGCGGCTAATCACACTCAAACCTGGTGGTATAATATGTTGCATGTTTTTTATGGGTTAATAATTGCATTTGGGAGGCATTATTGGCAAGTATAGGGTTACATGCCTGCACGTTAGAAACACCTTTATATATACTGCTCATTTCTGCAAAAGCAATTTCAGAGAAAATCGTTCTATGAAGACTTAAAAGCCTGGAACCAAGCCTATTATCCCACAAATTATACATGACCATGAAACATTTTGATAAGGATCAATACAATTAAAAATGAAAATTACATTAAGGCCCGCCTCACGAGTATCTCAGTCTGCTGTGATTGGTCAGCACCCCCACTCTTGTTGTGATTGGTCGAATGCTTTGCGCGTGTGTCGGCAAATTCACACCCCCCGAGAAGTTGTAAACAATGCGGGTAGCCAGGAGGCGGGACTTTTGAAGTGCAGAAGTCTCTCACTCTCTCACTCTCTCACTCTCTCACTCTCTCACTCTCACCTCCAGGGGTTTTAGGAGTCTCTCCTCATTCTTCCGTTCAATGAAGTCCTTGTCTGCTTGGGTCAGTTGGTATCCGTCCATGCCACGGATCATTGCGGTTGGATCTCTGGACGACACTGTCGCCGGGCAGACTACAGAGATGTTGGTGACAGTGTGTCGACTTTCTCCTTATAATAAAATATTACTGCAACTGTCTTGTCAGTGAGTCTCTTTAAAAAAAACACTAACTCACAAAAAAAATAATAATAATCAGACTCTCACACTCTCTGCACACACACCCAAAGCCACACACAAACCTGTTGAGTTGATGCGTGATCTTCTCGAGGGAGATTCATCCAGCTCTGCCCCACCTGTCAAAGCATAGATTGATGCTGATTATGAGGCTACCTGCAGACATATGCCATATATTTACATTTAGCACTTTGATCCAAAGCAACTTACAATAAGTCCATTTGTCAGAAGAAGGAGAAACAACAATACATCTCTCTCGGTGCAGTAAGGATGTTCATAGAACCAAGTGTTGTGTTCCAGATGTCTACACCACCCTCACGAGTTGCTCTTGTGATGTAATTTCCTGGCTCGTGGCACTTATAACGTTCCTGTTAATCATTGGCTTATAATTGTCATTGTTAGCTACATAAGTCTCTTTAGCAAACCAGCCCGAAAAAAACAACAACTTCACATTGCATTGCACACATAGCAAGACAATGCAATGCAGACATTGGTGAACAGATTAAAGCAGCAATCAAATCAAGTTTGTGTAAGAGAATAAAGAGTAAAATATATATATACACCGGTATATGTATCAACATTAAAATGACCAACTTGGTACAAATACAGAGAAAATAAATCTCTTTACGTGCACAGCCATGTTTGTTTTGTCAAGTCATATGCTGAACTCGTTGTGAACTCAGAATCCCGAGCAGGACCGACCAAAAGGGGGCGTGCCTCTGTGAAATGCTGCAAGAAGCTGGGAGAATCCCCCAGTTGCAACTCGTAATGGTGGTGTACACGGCATCACACCATTAGCATACGATAGTATAAAAAATAAAATAAAAAGAAGATAGTATAAAGTAACCTCACGTTTCTATCACGTCAAGCACTCAAACTCACAGCGGTATTCCCGTAGGGGTGTCGTCGTCGTGGTCACGGTCAGGGGGGATTCGTCACTGGTGAAGACGAGCTCCTTCTTCACCTGCCCCATGGGAGGGGTCCGGGGCAGCTCCTTCCCAGGGGGGATGGAGAACAACTGGGACATCCTGCAGAAAGGCCCATGTTACTGACAGCATTGGGCAAGTAACTATAAAAAGTAATTAGTTAGTTACTTCTCTCAAGAAGTAACAAAATGTGTCTCAGTTCCACTTTATAAAAAGTAACTTAGTTAGGAAAGTATCTATTGCGTCACTTTCGAGTACATTTAAAAAAAATATTAACAAG
>OLKM01001281.1:48923-56423 GCA_900291075.1 Melanogrammus aeglefinus | reverse complement strand
GTGTGCGTGTGTTTGCAATGGGTTCGAATTTGTGTTTGCTTGTCAGCGAGTTACTGAGAGAGAGAGAGAGAGAGAGAGAGAGAGAGAGAGAGAGAGAGAGAGAGAGAGAGAGAGAGAGAGAGAGAGAGAGAGAGAGAGAGAGAGAGAGAGAGAGAGAGAGAGAGAGAGAGAGAGGGAGAGGGAGAGGGAGAGGGAGAGGGAGAGGGAGAGGGAGGGAGAGTGTGTGTGTGTTTGCAATGGGTTCAAGACTTCTGAATTTGACGTTTGGCGCTTTGCCCCCGACTCCCACTCGTGGCTGCCAGGGAATTTCCCGCGGACGGTGTCACTGTTTGGGACCCCTGCCCCCCGCGACCGCAAGAGTGCGATATATCTAGGATAAGGATATCTTGAGAAGGGAGAGGAGGGAGAGAGGGAGGGAGGGAGGGAGGGAGGGACTCATGTTACCGTGGTTTTTACACACCTCAGTTTCGAAACCCAGCGCGGTGCAGGTGGTGGTGTTTGTGTGTGTGTGTGTGTGTGTGTGTGTGTGTGTGTGTGTGTGTGTGTGTGTGTGTGTGTGTGTGTGTGTGTGTGTGTGTGTGTGTGTGTGTGTGTGTGTGTGTGTGTGTGTGTGTGTGTATCCACTACCCGTGAACAGTGTCATTCTGGTAGCAATCGTTGTTAGAATTGATTCAAACATAGTGTGTGTGTGTGAGTGTGAGGAGGGGGGGGGGGGGGAGAGAGAGAGAGAGAGAGAGAGGGTGAGAGAAGTGTACTTTAACTTTCTGTACTTTACTGTACTGTAAGGACCTGGGGTAACTTTACTGTACTGTAAGGACCTGAAGGTAACTTTACTGTCCTCTAAGGACCCAAAGGTAACTTTACTGTCCTCTAAGGACTTGAAGGTAACTTTACTGTCCTTTAAGGACCTGGGGTAACTTTACTGTACTGTAAGGGCCTGAATGGTAACTTCACTGTCCTCTAAGAACCTGAAGGTAACTTTACTGTACTGTAAGGACCTGAAGGTAACTTTACTGTACTGTAAGGACCTGAATGGTAACTTTACTGTCCTCTAAGGACCTGAAGGTAACTTTACTGTACTGTAAGGACCTGAAGGTAACTTTACTGTACTGTAAGGACCTGAAGGTAACTTTACTGTACTCTAAGGACCTGAAGGTAACTTTACTGTCCTCTTAGGACCTGAAGGTAACTTTACTGTACTGTAAGGACCTGAAGGTAACTTTACTGTACTGTAAGGACCTGAAGGTAACTTTACTGTACTGTAAGGGCCTGAATGGTAACTTCACTGTCCTCTAAGAACCTGAAGGTAACTTTACTGTACTGTAAGGACCTGAAGGTAACTTTACTGTACTGTAAGGACCTGAATGGTAACTTTACTGTCCTCTAAGGACCTGAAGGTAACTTTACTGTCCTCTAAGGACCTGAAGGTAACTTTACTGTACTGTAAGGACCTGAAGGTAACTTTACTGTACTGTAAGGACCTGAAGGTAACTTTACTGTACTCTAAGGACCTGAAGGTAACTTTACTGTCCTCTTAGGACCTGAAGGTAACTTTACTGTACTGTAAGGACCTGAAGGTAACTTTACTGTACTGTAAGGACCTGAAGGTAACTTTACTGTACTGTAAGGGCCTGAAGGTAACTTTAAGGTTGGGACTTTCTTTGGAGTCAATGTTCAAGACTCTGCTGTCAACACGTCTCTTCGGGGACCTTCCTGGAAAGAAGAGGAGCTAATCCTCCAACCCAGGTTCTATGTGTGTGTGTGTGTGTGTGTGTGTGTGTGTGTGTGTGTGTGTGTGTGTGTGTGTGTGTGTGTGTGTGTGTGTGTGTGTGTGTGTGTGTGTGTGTGTGTGTGTGTGTTGTGGTGCAGTGGCGGTTTTAGACACGGGCCACCCGGGCGGTGGCCCGGGGCGGCACTTTTTCAAGCCACGTGGGGGGCGGAACGACCAAGTAAATAAATAAATAATAATCTGGGCTGCGAAGCGGTTTTCTATTACCGTATCTATCATATCACTGTGGGGAATTGGCGCCCCCTGCGGCTGCAGGCGCTCCTGCTTGTGCCCCTGCTTGCGCCCCTGCTTGCTAAGAAGGTGACATCTATGTTGGCCCTTTCACACCGCCGCAAAATCGGAGCCCGTTCCGGGCCGGTTCGGAGCTAGAGCCAGGGTTTTGGTTTCACACCGCCAAAGAACCGGCTCCGGCCCCTAAAAACCGGTTCAACTCAAGCCCCAGTTGTGAGCTGGGCTAGAACGGGAACCGCTTTACGCCAGGGGCAGGGGGCGGGGTTATCCTTACCGTCATAAACAGGAAGACAAACGAAGACCGGTCATTGCTCTCGCGCACACGATCATTATCACAGATTCGCTGGATCTGTTGTGTTTGGTTGCCTAAGTAGGCGCCCAAAGCGAGGAGAAAAACTTGAACATCATCATTTTATCATCGCCCTTCATAAATGTAATTTCTACGGTGGCGCTGAGCATTCTACGGTAGCGCACCGCGGTGAAGATAGTTTTAGGTTGGATATTCGACGGATATTCAGTCCAGTTCCAGCCGTGACTTCACGGAGATTTGCCCGGCAATAGCAGCAGGAGAACGGTTAGCGCACCTCGCAGAGCCCCGCGGTGAATCGCTGGAAACTGATTGAGGGACCGTCAATAAATTACTTCACGTAAAAATATCAATACAAAATACTTGCAGTTTTTTTCCAATAGTTTCAATTTTCATGTGACCCAGTGACTCCCAAACCAGTATTCTAATTGTATATTATTAAAACCCGAAGAATAAGACACACCACTTGTTATGGTATTTTATTGCTTCCTCTATTTTATATGAATATTAATATTCAGGAATTATCATGTTTTCTTTCAATAGCTTCCCATGCTATAGGACCCAGTGACTCCAAACCAGTATCCAATTGGTAGAAGTAAACCCTAAAGCATAAGACACACCACTTGTGTATTGTTAATTTTATGCTTCCTCTATTTTATATGAATATTAGTATGCAGGGATTATCATATTTCTTTCAATAGCTTCCATTTCATGTGACCCAGTGACTCCAAACCAGCTAATCTCTAATGGTATTTATTAAATCCGAATAATAAGGTCACACCACTTGTTTATGGTATTTTAGTGCTTCCTCTATTTTATATGAATATTAATATGCAGGAATTATCATATTTCTTTCAATAGCTTCCATGCTATGTGACCCAGTGACTCCAAACCAGTATCCAATTGTAGAAGTAAACCCTAAGCATAAGACACACCACTTTTCATGGTATTTTAGTGCTTCCTCTATTTTATATGAATATTAATAGTGCAATAGTGTAATAATTAGATTTTCTTAAGTGTGTTTTTACATGTGTGTTTATTTATTCTATTTTGTATTTGTATATTATCCTTAATATTTTATATTATTGTATCTCTGCTCTTTTTTGTATAGTATTCTTAATGTTCTCTGCTCTTCATTTTTTCTATACCTGATATTTTTTTCCACTTGTATGTTGTAACTTATACTGTGTTTGTGCATATATGTTGCACATTGATTACCTATTTTAAAGTTTCTATAAAAAGTTTTTTTTGCAATTGTGCACAGTTTTGTCTTTCATTTTATTATTTAGTAAAAAAAAAAAAAAAAAAAAAAAAAACGCGGGGGGGGGGGGGGGGGGGGCGGACTCGGAGGGGTCTCGCCCGGGGTGTAATTCAATGTAGAAACCGCCACTGGTGTGTGTGTGTGTGTGCTGTGGTGTGTGTGTGTGTGTGTGTGTGTGTGTGTGTGTGTGTGTGTGTGTGTGTGTGTGTGTGTGTGTGTGTGTGTGTGTGTGTGTGCTTGTGCATGTGCGTGTGCGTGTGCGTTTGCCGTGTGTGTGTGTGTGTGTGTGTGTAAGCCCCTTTAACCAGATCAAAAACACCACAGCTAACAATCAGATTACAGGAACAGCGGAGAGAGAGGCACACCCCGACCCTCAGCTAGGAGCAGCCGGGGATTCAACTAGCAACCTACAGGTTACCAGCTGACCCGCACTACCTCCTGAGCCACATGGCGCCCCCATTAATTAATCAATGGTTAATATTAACCTTATTTTAATGTATTACATATGGATTGAGAATGGAGAGAGAGAGAGAGAGAGAGAGAGAGAGAGGAGAGAGAGAGAGAGAGAAAGAGAGAGGAGAGAGAGAGAGAGAGAGAGGAGGTGAGAAGGAGGGAGAGAGAGAGAGAGAGAGAGGAGAGAGAGAGAGAGAGAGAGAGAGAGAGAGAGAGAGAGGGAGGGAGGGAGGGAGGAGAGAGAGAGAGAGAGAGAGAGAGAGAGAGAGAGAGAGAGAGAGAGAGAGAGAGAGAGAGAGAGAGAGAGAGACTGAAGGTGTAATAATCAGCCTGATAATCTTCTAAGAGGCAGTGATTGTGTTTTAGAAGGTTTCCTGTGTGCATGTGTGTGCATGTGTGCACCTGTACGTGTGTGTATGTATATGCGTGTGTGTGTGTGTGTGTGTGTGTGTGTGTGTGTGTGTGTGTGTGTGTGTGTGTGTGTGTGTGTGTGTGTGTGTGTGTGTGTGTGTATGTGTATTTGCATGTGCATGTTTAGGTTTGTCTGTATGTGTGTGTGTGTATAGGTGTGTGCTCATGAGTGTGTGAGTGTGTTTGTTTGCTTGTAACCTGAGTGGCAGTACTAGGGCAGGGGGGGCCGTGGTTGGTGGATAACCCCCCCCCCCCCCCGCATTAGGACCACCAGCCTGCTGCTCTGGGCCAGACCAGCTGGTCCCCCCCCCCCCCAGCTTAGAGAGACCCCCAGGGACGATTCACTTATTAATGCTCTCTCTCTCTCTCTCTCTCTCTCTCTCTCTCTCTCTCTCTCTCTCTCTCTCTATCTCTCTCTCTCTCTCTCTCTCTCTCTCTCTCTCTCTCTCTCTCTCTCTCTCTCTCTCTCCCTCTCATTCCCCCTCTCTCTCTCACTCCATTCTCACTCCATACGTAAAACATTAAAATAAGGGTACAAAATTAACCATTAATCAATTAATGGAGGCGGCATGGTCAGGAGGTAGAGCTGGTTGGCTGGTATCCTGAAGGTTGCTAGTTCGATCCCCGGCTCCTCATAGCTGAGTGCCGAGGTGTCCCTGAGCGAGACCCCTCACCCTGACTGCTCCTGACGAGCTGGCTATCGCCCTGAGGGGTCCACTCCGCCGTCGGTGTTTGTGAACTGTTCCTCACTCTCACGGTTGGATAAAAGTGTCTGCTAACTGCCCTAAATGCAAATGTTAGTAGTTCACACCTTTTTAAGCAGTGTGAACAATATACAGTAATGGTGTACTCAGGCCCCGTCCACACGGAGCTGATTTTTTTGGTGAAACCGCATAAGTCTTGTGCGTTTCGGCCGACTGTCCAGACGGAGACGGCGGATTCCGTGCCTGAAACCGCACATTTCTGAAACCATGTCTCAGGGTGGTTTCAAATATATCTGGACCTATATGCGCTTTCGTGTTAGGATTCGTGTGGACGCCTGAAACGCAAAGAATGACGTCATTGCCCCCCCAACAGCTAGGCGACGTCAGAGTTGCGTTGATTATTATTTATTATTTTTATTTGTATTCTTTTTGTAGCTTTAAACACAGCACCTTGATAAATTGAATTACTAACTGTACATTAAAAAGTATTTCTGCTCAATTTAAAAGGTTGAATCTCCTCGTGATGCGCACAGGCTTGATGAACTCCACTTTTTTCTGTGGAGAGCCAGCGCATTGATTATTTACTACAGCGTTTCTACAGCCCAATGCGGTTTCGCAATGAATCCCTCTTTACGGAGATATTCCTGAACCGCATAAAACGAAACCGGATCGTTTTCGCCCGTTTTGGCTCCATGGGGAAAGGGCCTTAGTTGTAGATCAGATTTAATTTTTGAGGTAAGCATTCAGACCATATTATCTGGTCTGAGATTCTGTCCAACATACTTATTGTATGTTGTACGTCCTGGCACTTAATATACGCACTTATTGTATGTCAAACTTAGTTATAGTACCGAGTTGTGTAGCGTCTCATCCTTGCTATCTCTGGTGTGTAAGGGGAATGGGTTAACCTAGTCATAGTGCTTGGCACTTGGTTCTATTACTGTACCCACACAGCAATATATTGTTGTTTTTCTTTCCTCTGACGAATGTAATAATTGTAATTCTCTTTGGATAACAGCGTCAACTAAACGACCTGAATGTAATTTTAAATGCTATCGGCTTTAGTGTAAGTGGAAAGGTTGATTTTAAAAACGTTATTGATCCAAACTCAAGTCCGCAATATCTCAGCAGCAGGAGTAGTTTTGGTTAGTTTGAGACGAGGGGGATCTCCGCGTCGACAGGTCGTAACGTATGACATCTGGTAATGGAAGCCCTCCCAGGAACGAGGAGCGTGTGATGTCTGAGGTGTGTCTCTTCTCAAGTTTGTCCTTGCCTCAAGAATGCTATCTACTAGCTAGCTAGCTATAAGGCTAGCTAGCGATTCCGTCGGTCTATCGGTTACTTTGTATATACTCAGTATATGCTGTAATCCATTTGGATGGTACGTTGGTACGTGCAAGTCGTAAGCTGCAAATCTCCCAGCTTTCTTGTGGAATTTGCGGAGACACATCCCCTTTTGGTCGTAGTAACTTTCCCGTTTGTCATTGGCTAGTCATTGTTATTGTTAGCTACATAAGCCTCTTTAGCAAACCAGCTCGAAAACAAACGACACAACTTTACATTGTATTGCACGCACAGAAAGACCATGCAATGCATAAATTGGTGACCGGCATAAATTAGTTTATGTAATCAAGTAAGTAAAAGCATTTAAAATCGACATTAAATTGACCAACATGATACAAATACAAAGAAAATAAATCTCTTTACGGGCGCAGGCATTTTTGTTGACGAGTAGTACGTTCGGCCTCACTGGACTTGCTCTACTTTCAAAGCGACCAGATATTTCGACCAAAAGGGGGCGTGCCTCAGTGAAATGCCGCAAGAAAGCTGGAAGATTTAGAACTTAGGCCTACAACTTGCCCATACCGGCGTACCATCCAAATGGATTGCAGCATTAGCTAGGTAGTCAATGTATAACAATGTGTGATGTAGTCTTTTCCTGCAGTGTAGAATGTCGATTTTACATTGAGTAGCTAGCGAAGCTGTGTATATGCAAATAAGCCAATGTAATGATTCTGCAGAGACACACTGGATTTCTGACCGAAGAGAAGACTACCTTTACCCATGGGCCTCCACTGTTCTACAATGTAGAACGGTGGAGACTCATGGGTAATGTAGTCTTTTACCTGCTGGTTACGCATGTTGGTCTAATTAACCGATTAGTGGTACACTGTTGACCAAAAGTGAGCCACCACCGTCGTTTACATTTACATTTACATTTACATTTAGGGCATTTAGTAGACGCTTTTATCCAAAGCGACTTACAATAAGTACATTTGTCATAAGAAGTGCAACAGTATATCGCTGTCGGTACAGAAAGGATGTTCATAGAACCAAGTGCAAG
>OLKM01001281.1:32500-42271 GCA_900291075.1 Melanogrammus aeglefinus | reverse complement strand
AGAGAGACAGAGAGAGAGAGGGAGTAAGAGAGAGAGAGAGAGAGAGAGAGAGAGAGAGAGAGAGAGAGAGAGAGAGAGAGAGAGAGAGAGAGAGAGAGAGAGAGAGAGAGAGAGAGAGAGAGAGAGAGAAAGAGAGACACACAGAGAGAGCGGGAGGACACCTTTTGCAGTGGCATGGAGTCCACAGCAGAGGCAGTGCATTACAAAGTGCCTTAGAACGTCTTTCAGATCTTGTTTGATGACAAGGGTTTACATAAGTCCTCTATGGGTTAGGGGTGTGGGGTTGGTGGCGACATCAATGTCCAGCCCCTCCCGTTCTCTTGCTGGGGTGATTTGCACCGGCTTCCCAGTGCTAGGCCAGGCAGGCTTGGTCCTGTCATGCAAAGTGGATTCATAAGACCGCCCCTGTTTGGGTTACAGGGGGCAAGCTACAGCCTTCACCAGCCGGGGATGACTAACACAGAGTGGTGGGAGGGGCTGCCTGGACGCCCGCGAGAGACACACTCCCGCTGGGAGTGTGTGTGTGCACACTCTCTCATTCAGTCATTCACTGGCTCGCTCGCTCTCTCACTTGCTCGCTCTCTCTCTCTCTCTCTCTCTCTCTCTCTCTCTCTCTCTCTCTCTCTCTCTCTCTCTCTCTCTCTCTCTCTCTCTCTCTCTCTCTCTCTCTCTCTCTCTCTCTCTCTCTCTCTCTCTCTCTCTATCTCTCTCTCCTCATAAACCCAGCAGAGTTCTGTGATTGTTTCACCAGGTCTGAGTGGGCGGGGCATAGTATTCCATCCCATAATAACATTGCTTGAAGCCTTCGACAGTAAGCAACTATAAGACAGTCTGACACGAACCCCATTTCACCCCCTAAGCTGAAGAAACGTCCAGTTTCTCTCTCTCTCTCTCTCTCTCTCTCTCTCTCTCTCTCTCTCTCTCTCTCTCTCTCTCTCTCTCTCTCTCTCTCTCTCTCTCTCTCTCTCTCTCTCTCTCTCTCTCTCTCTCTCTCTCTCTCTCTCTCTCTCTCCTAAAGCTGAAAAAACGTCCACTTTCTCGCTGCATTTGTGTGTTAATACGAAGAGGCTTTTCGCTGAGTTCTCACTCTCATTCTCCATCAGTCGTCCCGATAAGTGACGATTTTGTCCCGATAAGTGACGATTTTGTCACTGCGGCCCAGACGGCCGTGCCTAGCCTGTGAAGAGACTGGGGGTGACTCAGCAGAAATCAGCAGCAGCAGCATCAGCAGCGGTGGTTGCCGGGCAACAGGGCAAGGAGGAGAGAGCGATGGGGAGAGATGGGGAAAGGGAGGATGGTGGAGGGGAGAGTTTGATTGACTCGGATGTACTATTAAGTTTTCATACTTATGCTGGCCATACTCATCTCTCTTGCTCTCAGATTGTCAGACCTAGCAGACAATCGATTGAAAAGAAAGTACTTAGCATCATGTAGCATCTTATCCTCGCTATCTTGGTTAAGTACGGGGAATGGGTTAACCTAGTGACTGTTAGCGCTTGGCACTTGGTTCTATGAACATCCTTTACTGCACCGATAGAGATATATTGTTGTTTCTCCTTCTTCTGACACCATCACATTTAAATTCAGGGCGTTTATCAGACGCTTTTATCCATGGCGACTTACAATAAGTACATTTTGTCAGAAGAAAGAGAAACAACAATATATCTCTGTCGGTACAGTAAGGATGTCTCACGGTGACTCAATCGAAGGGCAACTGAAGACCTACCTGGGGTGTGGCCTCAGCAGCCTCACCTGGTCTGAGTCTGATTGGACTCTGGGGCTGGGGGAGGCTGCACACCTGTTGCTCGTTGACCAATCAGTGGTCAGCCAATCAACGTACGCTCACTCTGATCCACGTTGGGGTTCAATCGCTTTGCATGGGATTGGGAATGTTACATTGGGTACCGAACGCTGGACATCTGAGGGCCCGTCCACACAGAGCCGTTTTTTGGTTAAAACGCAGATGTTTTGCATCGTTTTGGCCGATCGTCCACACGAAACCTGTAAACGCATCGCATGAAAACTGAGTTTTCTGAAACCAGGTCCCAGGGTGAATAAATTCAGAAACGCACCCCTTGAGTGTTCGTCTGGACGGCCAAAACGCATACTTGCGTTTCGATGATGTCATCGCCACACCCCTCGAGCATAACCTCTTGTAACCTGTGACGACGTCTCATAACAACAACTATGGCCGACTACATGCTCGTGTTCCTGCTGGAGAAGATATTGTGCCTATTAGGGTTACTATCACAAAATATTATGATCCTGTGCCACCACGCTGAGCAAAAAAGACTGATGGACAACAACACAAGCCGTTATTAACTTGTTTATTTGTATACAGCGCCCAAGCTTTTTGTGCATGCTCCCGCCTCTTCCTCTCCGTTTCCGGTGAATTTCTAAAAAAACAGCGCCACCTATACGCCTGGAACATGAAGTAGCGTTTTTGAGTCGTATTGAGATGGATCCGTGTGGACGCAAATGTTCTTGAAACGATGCCAGGGAAAACGGAGAAAAAAAAGATCGTTTTGGTACATGTGGACTTGGCCTGAGACACCACAGACACTACTCTCTCTCTCTCTCTCTCTCTCTCTCTCTCTCTCTCTCTCTTCTCTCTCTCTCTCTCTCTCTCTCTCTCTCTCTCTCTCTCTCTCTCTCTCTCTCTCTCTCTCTCCCCTTTAAGAGGAAATCAAGTCCCACAACACCAGCTAGTACACAACCTTTCAACTACCCCCCCCGCCCCCCGCCCCCGCCCCCCCCCTCCCCTAACCCCTAAGTTACCCTGGCCCAGGATTGGATGACCCCCTAATTTTAGCCCAAGCAGGGCACATAAACACACAAACAGAAGGGGTAGGGGGGCGTGGTCTGTGGGGGGCGTGGTCTAAGGAGTGAGGGGCGTAATTTGAGTCTTTCGACCACTACGGTTTGATTCAGGCTTAATAAGGGCAAAAAAAAACTAAAACAATGTCACGCAAGTTGTGGACTCTCTCTCTCTCTCTCTCTCTCTCTCTCTCTCTCTCTCTCTCTCTCTCTCTCTCTCTCTCTCTCTCTCTCTCTCTCTCTCTCTCTCTCTCTCTCTCTCTCTCTCTCTCTCTCTCTCTCTCTCTCTCTCTCTCTCTCTCTCTCTGTCTCACAGAAGACAGACATGAGTCATGATGAACTTATTACACCCATTTTCTGAAAAAGGCGATCGAAGCGTGAGGGTCTGCTGCCCTCTTGAGGCCTAACTTAAACATTGCAGCAGAAAATCCGTCAGACAGGTCAGTGGCCTGTACTACGAACCTTGATTAGTGGTTTAGTGAGGTATGTTGCCAGAAGGCCTGGGTTAGTTGGGACACGAAAGTCTATCTCTTTTAGCGTCGCTCTATCCCCATGGTACAGGTTCTAATCAGAGGGTATTTGCTATTTGATCTTCCTTGTTGGACCTTATGTAGACAATGCTTACTGTGGCGCATTGTGTCTCCGTGAGAGAGTGGTCGATTGGAGGTAGCGCGTCAGTCTTGAATTTCTGTGTCCAGGGTTCGTCTCCGAGGTGACGCGCATTCATGTGAAAATTAAAAAGTACCAATTCTAGTGCATATTGAATACTTATTCACCAAAGGTTATGGAATTATATATTGTTGCTTATTTCAAACTTTTACCCATATTCTCAAGGCCGTGCTGGCACCACATCTATGGGGCTAAAAGGCATGCGAGATTTGAACCCTCATGGCTGGCGTTTGGGTCTTATAATATTCCACTACGCCAACGCCGCTACCTCTCAGCGGTTGAAAACATATGCGATACATTTCTTACATAGGGTGTTTTTAAAGTGAATTCCCCAAATTTTAGACTAAGGCAGGTTTTGATACAGCGTTCAGCTGTGCAAAAAATATTTTTTTCTTTTTCAATCTTGACGACTTTTGTAGTGCTGTGTGTAGCCACACGTTTGGCCCTTCTGAACTTAAACACGCAGTTCATTTCCTTTCCTAGCTCCTCTTGTTTATGTTGTTAGCTTAGCCATATCATGTCACGTTGTCAACACTGGATACATGGAGCAGAACATGGTGGGTCCTATGTCTAATGCTTTTTGGAAACGTTTTCTTCATAAAACCTGCCGGACAGATTTTGTATACATTTTATTCCTTAGTAATTAGGGTATGCCGTCTTTCAGAACCTTTCATTACCGGCGGCACTAAAGAGAGAAAAAAAGAGCGCATCCTCATTGTACCCAGCACCTCTGAAAATGTACTTCCGAATGCGTCTCTGTCCCCAGCACATTTCAAACCAAACTGGCACCCATGCCTGGACGCACATTGAACCTCAAGCGGAAAACCTGGCTCATCTAATCGAATCCTAAGTGGGCGTTCATAGTACCATTTAATTCTGATCGCGGGTTGCGTCTCTGTTGATCCAGGCTTACCCAAGAAAGCCGGGGTATGTTCAGTGGGGTTCGTATTACAGGGCAGTGGTGTGGAGGTGATGGCAGCGGCAGGCAGAAGTCTATAGTTGGTGATTTGTTGCTTGGTCAGGGAGTGGGGGGGGGGGGGAGAAAAGGGGAGGGAGGGGGACGAGAGAGCGGGAGGGAGGGGAGGAGAGAGGAATGCAGGGAGTAAGGGAGGGAGGGAGAGGGGGAGGGAGAGAGGGAGTGCGAGAGGGTGAGAGTGAGGAAGAGAGAGAGAGGGAGGGGAGCGAGGGTGAGGGAGGGATGGAGGAAGAGAGAGGGAGTCTAGGCTATCCCTGCTATTCACACCTCTTCACCCCAGGAAGAGGGGGGGAGGACCCCTCACAGTGGGGGCCCATGTCTCCAAAGGCGTATTCACAAAGTTAAGTCACTTAAAGATGCGGTAGGTGTGATTTAAGATTTGTACACGGAGCAGAAGAGTGTAAGGTTTTAGAAAATAAAGAACACAAAAGTTCCCCTTCCGTCTCTCTGCTATCTCTGAAGGGGAGCTGGAGAGAAAGGGGGGGAGAGAGAGAGAGAGAGAGAGAGAGAGAGAGAGAGAGAGAGAGAGAGAGAGAGAGAGAGAGAGAGAGAGAGAGAGAGAGAGAGAGAGAGAGAGAGAGAGAGAGAGTAATGAAAATGGAGAGAAAGGGGGAGAGAGAGAGGGAGAAATGGGGTGTGGTCTCAGCAGCCTCTGTTGCTCGTTAACCAATCAGAGTGCAACAGTGTCTTTCTTCTCTTAAGTTTTACATACAGGGGGTTTAGCAGACGCTTTTACTCATCTCTCCCTCTCTCTCTCCCTCTCTCTCCCCCCCCTCTCTCTCTCTTTCTCCCTCTCCCTCTCTCTCTCTCTCTCTCTCCCTCTCCCTCTCTCTGTCTCTCCCCCCCTCTCTTTCCCCCCCTCTCGCTCTCTCTCCCCCCCTCTCTCTCTCTCTCTCTCTCTCCCCTCTCCTCTCTCTCTCTCCCCCCTCTCTCTCTCTCTCTCTGTCTCTCTCTCTCTCCCCCCCTCTCTCTCCTCTCTCTCTCTCTCTCTCTCTCTCTCTCTCTCTGAACACACCTGAGGGGCGGGCAGTTGGGGGTCGCAGGGGGTCAAACCTAGGGTCGTCACTCGCACACAGAGTTCATGTTTACGTCGCTGCTTCGGAGTTGCCGTGGTAACGCCATCGCTAGCTCCAGGTCGTTGCGTCGTCGAGCTGTTGATGAAACAAGATAAACAACACAAGGAGGGCGAGAGAGAGGAGAGAGAGAGAGAATCGTGACCCCCCCCCCCCAAAGCAGACAACACACACACGTCCACATGCTCCCAGAAACACACACACACAAACACACACAGACACACACGCCGACACGTACAGACACACATACACGCACACGCACGCACATACTCAAGACAGACACACTCAGACGGGCACGCACGCATATGCAGACATGCACGCATTGCTAACACATGTATACACAGACACACACACTGTGACACACAATGACACAAATACATAGACATGCAAACACAAACACACGCACATAAAACACACGTACGCAACCACACACGCGTAGACACAAACACACGCGATGATACACATCGTTTGAACGTTGCTGGCCTTCTTGGCCAACAATGATGTCACGAGATTAATGTTCCGCGGCAACGGTGTTTCTAAACATCCCACAAACAACCACAGAGTGTGTGTGTTTGTGTGTTTGTGTGTCTGTGTGTCTGTGTGTGTTTGTGTGTCTACGTGTGCGTGTGTGTGTGTGTACTTCTGTGTGTGTGTGTGAGTGAGTGTCTGTGTGTGCGTGTGTGTGTGTGTGTGTGTGTGTGTGTGTCTGTGTGTGTGTGTGTGTGTGTGTGTGTGTGTGTGTGTGTGTGTGTGTGTGTGTGTGTGTGTGTGTGTGTGTGTGTGTGTGTGTGTGTGTGTGTGTGTGTGTGTGTGTGTGTGTGTGTGTGTGTGTGTGTGTGTACAACCTCCCACCTTCAGGTGCAAAGCAGTCATTTATCCTGCTGTCTTTGGACTGAGTAGTCGTGTAAACAAACACAAACACAACCTTCTGGACCTCCTCTCTCTCTCTCTCTCCCCCCCTTTCTCTCCCTCCCCCTCCCTCTCCATATTGCGACACACAGACAACAATACATTATCGATAGTTAAATAGTTGTATGTCTGTCTATTTATCCGTCTGTCTGTCTGTCTGTCTGTCTGTCTGTCTGTCTGTCTGTCTGTCTGTCTGTCTGTCTGTCTGTCTGTCTGTCTGTCTGTCTGTCTGTCTGTCTGTCTGTCTGTCTGTCTGTCTGTCTGTCTGTCTGTCTGTCTGTCTGTCCTTCCAGCTGTCTGTCCATCTATCTGCCTGCGTGTCTGTCTTCACGGTCTCCGTGTGAATTACAGCAGTCTGGCGCCCCCTAGTGGCACAGAGCGACACGACTCCTTCTCGGTTGTATTTAAAGCCGACCCGGTGGAATTATTAGGCGTCTGTTCTCATTATTTATAACACTGTCGGCCCTGGATGTTTGCATCAATGTTTGTCATCATTGTATTGAGTGAGGCTCGGCCAAAACTAGACTGAAGAATGTTAATAAACGTCTCAATTTCTCAGTTATTTAAAGTTTGTGAGCTGGCTCAGAGCAGGCCAAGTCATGAGATATGTCTTTGATTTTTCCTCTCCGCTAAACGAACCGTCCTCCCGTGTTGGATAAGGATCGCGAGCGGTAGCGTGTGGGTCTAGTGAAGAAGCGAACGAGTCCGGTAGAATAAAGTAGCCCTACCTACCCATCCTGTCAATAATCGGTGGCCTCTTCATTCCGACCTAAAAAGCAGACCAACTGCCGGTCAAATCACACAAAACAATAGAGACAGGGATCACACAGGCAATTTATTTCGCGCTTGGCCCACTCTGGATAAATGTCGTTCATATCGCATTATGAGGAATTCGAAGGCTGTGGAGAAATTCAATCCTCCGTAGCCACGGAGAGCTGTCATCACAGAGAGGGCATGTCGTCGCATACCTACGGCATCGATTAGAGGGGGCGGTGTCAGCAAACTATTATTTTGACAAATTATTAGCAAATTTCAATCTGACAATTTGACCGGAGAGTTAGAAAGGGCGTATCGCGCTTCTGCCTTGTCACACCGCGAGACAAGTTTGTGGCTTTGAGTGTCGCGATTTCGGTTTCGATACGCGTATCGTTACAGCCCTATATATATATATTTTTTTTTAAAGAGCAGCGATGCACGCTAGTTGCCACGACAACCAAACGGTGCTTCTTGCAAGGCAGAGAGATGTCTTCCTTTTTAAAAAATAGGCTTTACATTGTTCAGGGAGCACTGTAGCCTATAGACGTTGCCTACACAAGCATATACAGCATGTTACAAACATATGTAGTTAATATTATTGATTTAATAATTAGGTGAGTGCTGCATGCAGTGCTCAACTATTGTTCTTCAGAAGTTTTATTCTTTCTTTTTTTCCTCTTTATTATTCTCTAAAAATGTTGGGACCTATCTACTTCCTCATTCTTTCACCTAATGACTCCATTCCAATTTTAAAATGTTCAGAATAGCTCGGAATCGTGCCCTTCTTTTCAGATTTTTTTCAATATTTTATACTTTTTAAGATATTCTACTTTAAAAAATACAAGTATTTTTTTTAACACGGGAGTCAATGGGAGGACAGCAGAGTCATCCTCTGGTACTTCGAACTGTTTAAGACTTAATTAAATCAATTTTCAACCGTTTATCTTCGTTCAAACCATTTAAACAATCTACACACTTGTATCTTCAACAATATCCAAATGGAATTTCGATATCATTTAGTTTCTTCAGAATCACAGTTTTAGTTTTAAACCGTCCCATTGGTCCCATTGGTCCCATTGAAGCCGACTGCCCATTCTGACACTTCAACCCGGTCTCACGAAAATACGTGACACTGTCACGTTATTTTAATCTATTGTTCGTGATCAGGGACACATATTTTCAAAATTTTCGTGTCGAAAAGCACAATTTTCAAACTGTCATGGCAACGTCCGCTCGGACATTGGACTTGCGAGGCATCGACGCAGACTTTCATTCACATAGCCAAGAACAAGACAATATATAACTAACAATATGACAGCTTTTGGCCACCCGTTTCTACTTAAAATAGTCTGTGATAACTAACAATATGACAGCTTTTGGCCACCCGTTTCTACTTTTCCCTTTGATTCTGAGAAATTGTAACAATTCACGGATATATTAAATGCAGGTGCGCTGCTCTGTAGGCAAACCGCGAAGGAAACAAGGGTAGCTGCTTCCTCTGTTCTTTTTAGAATGGTATGTCTTGATGTTTATTGTACCCAAGCCATCTATTGTCTTGTTCTTGGCTATGTGAATGAAAGTCCGCGTTGGTGCCTGGCAAGTCCAGTGTCCGAGCGGACGTTGCCATGACAGTTTGAAAATTGTGCTTTTTGACACGAAAAATGTGAAAATACGTGTCCCTGATCACAAACAGATAGATTAAAATAACGTGACAGTGTCACGTATTTTCGTGAGACCGGGTTGGACACTTAGGCTACGTTGACATGATGACGGTCTGAACAAAAGACGCAAAAGGCGCGTCTTCACTTTTTATTGCGTTTAGACGAGCGTTTTCGGGGGGAAATCTGCGCGCATACCGTGACGCAAAAGTGTGTGGAATTCGATTGGGTGTGCATGCCAGGCGGCTAGGTGGCGCTGTGATACACTATCACACAACACCGCCATGTCTGAGCGCATAGGTAGAATCTTACTTCTTCTCTTACCTACACCGCGAAAACCTAAACATTTACAGATCCTTCTCTGTTCAGTAATACTATCTGTACATTTCGTGGAAAGACTTCTGTAAATTTATTAGAACAGCTTGACGGTCCGACGCATGGAAATAATCTGACATGTTTGTTTATTTCCTTGTACTGGCACATGTATATGACGTAGACGCAACGTGAGCAGATCTGAGCAGAGTTTTGCATCTTGGCAGTGTAGATGGAAACGCTACGGTGGAGCGTATTCAACTTTTCCACTCGGGAGGGCGTTTTTAGATTTATGCGTTTTCATGCTCCAAAAACGCCGTCATCATCTAAATGAAAGGCACTTCCAATAAAAATATTTTGTCGTTTTTACCCGCAAGCGTCCTCGTGTAAACGGGGCCTTAGATTACTTAAGACATCGTAACTCGGTCAAATTTCAACCGTTTACGGAATTTTGATATTGTCTAAACTTCAAGTTCAGCAGTGTTGCCAAATTGGGCGGTTTTTCCCACTCTATTGAGTTACTTTTAATCACGCACCGGCTCGCTATTCTCTTAAAGACATGCACACGCACACGCACGCACACGCACACGCACACGCACAC
>OLKM01001281.1:17500-30000 GCA_900291075.1 Melanogrammus aeglefinus | reverse complement strand
CGCACATGCACCCTAAGGTCAAAGGTCAACCCTGCCAGGCCCACTACACTAAAGTCTGGAGAATTGGAATCCTTCCTCTCTCCTCTCCTCTCCTCTCTCTTTCTCTCCTGGTCTCTCTCGGCCCCCTCCCCATCACTCCCTCAACCCATTCCCTGTGTACAACACAGATAGCTAGGTTAAGATACTACACAATAAGTACTATAACTAAGTACGACATACAATAAGGGCGCAAATTAAGTGCTAGTACGTACAAACATACAATAAGTGCGTACATTAAGTGCCAGGACGTAAACAAATCCGATTAAAATATATATTCCTCCTGAAACTGACCACATTTTGGTGTTTCTTGATGCGCTTTTGTCAGAATTTTATCAGAATACTTTCAGAACGGAAACGTCCGTATAAAAATATATATATTTGTAGAAAAGTTTAGTCGTTGATAGGGGTGTAACGGTACACGTATTTGTACCGAACCGTCACGGTACAGGCACTTCGGAGCGGTTAAAGAGGTATACCGCGGTACGTAAATGTGGCGTACATAGCGTGCAACGATCGTCGAATAGTCTAATAGTCTGAGTTACGTAGAATATCGAATAATGAATTTGACTATCGTTATTTATTACACGGCTCTTCTCAATGCTGTTGAACGCTCCGTTGACTTGCATGAGCCTTCACAACTTCCGGTGGTGAATAGCGTCCTCGGTTGCTAAGCGACGTCAACGTCTGTGGCGGACTATTTCTCGGCTGGCAACACTAGGAATGCTGGTAACAAATAAATTGTAAAAAGACACACCGTGTGAAGTTATATTTTTGATGTGTCTAGTTCACCATCATGCAGGCTGTGTTCAGTCAAATTAATAAATAATTCAAGAAATAAATAGCGGTCCGTTTTCGGCGCTTGTTGGTCTATCTGCCTTTAAGCCCACGTTGAAATAATTTCGATGTTGAATGTTGATGCCGCAGTTGTCGAAATAAACAGATTGATTTCATACAAATCATAAAAGCCTCTCCCTGTGTCATTGTGTGTGCGTGTATCCGAGATGCGGTTCTTGATTTTCGAATATTATTCTAATACTTCTCAGCGAATATCGAATCGTATTTTTTGGCCAGAAATGCACATCCCTAGCACACGCATTTGAAAAGGCACCATCCAGGTGTTAGCATCACTGTAGCTGTGGGAAGAAAAAAAAGAACGAGCTGTGCAAACCCAGCTCACGACACTATTTCAACCACCTCTGCGTGGGAATTCAGAAATGCAAATGCCATAACCCAGTTTATTGGTGTTTTCATTGCAGCTAATCTACGGCACTGTTTGCTTGTTTGTCTCTATAATAATATATAATTTTCCCCTTCACTATGAACCGTAGCATACCGTACCGTGACTTAAAAACCGAGGTACGTACCGAACAGTGACTTTTGTGTACTGTTACACCCCTAGTCATTGACAGTAACAGCGCGTGGAACTTAAGACAATCCTAGATAGCTTATAGGTGAACTGTGTTCTTTTTTTTTTCTCTGACGCTTCCCTACAAGAAATTCATCTTGTCTGGGATGTAAACGGTCTCACGTCTCTCTGAGTCACGGAGATGTCTTGTTTTGCGTTGACTCACGTAGCGCGGCGCTTTATCGGCCGACGTTTCGGGGGTCCGGTTCCAGGGAACGGTCGACGCGTTTTCCCTCGAATCAATCAGTCGATATCAGTGTTGACAACAGAATGCGTCGCATGAGCAACTTTCTAAAGAAATCCAGTTTGGGTTCGGTGTTTGCACAGGAGATCACAACCAACCTCTGTTTTACAGCGTGGGAGTGGGAGTGTGTGTGTGTGTGTGTGTGTGTGTGTGTGTGTGTGTGTGTGTGTGTGTGTGTGTGTGTGTGTGTGTGTGTGTGTGTGTGTGTGTGTGTGTGTGTGTGTGTGTGTGTGTGTGTGTGTGTTCCTGAGCGTGTGTCTGTGTGCCTGAGTGTGTGTCCATCGGTCTGTGTGTTTTGTGCTTTTTACACACATGAGTGTGTGTGTATGTGTGTGCACTTGCGTGTGTTTTGTGCTTTTTGTGTGTGAGTGTGCGCTTGTGTTTGTGTATGTGTGTGTTTACCTGAGTGTGTGTCTGTGTGTGTGTGTTTGTGCATGTGTGTGTGTTTGTTTTGTGCTTTTTGTATGATTTTTCTGCGTGTGCGTGTGTGGTGATGACGGCAACTCAGTAACGAGCAGGGCGATAGATTTACAGCGAGAGGGGCGTGGCCAAGTGGAGGCTGATGACAGAGATTGCCTCGGAGGCTAGAGTAGATGACGATGTCACCCCATATCTAGGGGTGATGTAACACCGTATCTAGGGGTGAAATCCGCATCAGCCGGACACTAACGGTGACAAGTTCACACAAGGTCGTGAACAAATGTTCTTATGTCATGTAGGGGGTAGGGGGGGCAGAGCTGGTAACCTGAAGGTTGCTAGTTCGATTCCCCGGTTCCTCCTAGCGGAGTGCCGAGGTGTCCCCTCACCCTGACTGCTCCTGACCAGCTGGCTGTCGCCCTGAGGGGTCGACTTCGCCGTCGGTGTGTTAATGCGTGTGTGTGTATATGTGTCTGTGAATGTGTGTAGGAATAGGTCAATGGGTGAGTGTTGATTTGTTGTGGGATTTAAACACACACACACACACACACACACACACACACACACACACACACACACACACACACACACACACACACACACACACACACACACACACACAAACACACACACACAGATGTAGGCCATAGCACGCACATACACACACACACGTATATACATACTTACACACAAAGTTGTATGCCAAAGTACACACACACACACACACACACACACACACACACACACACACACACACACACACACACACACACACACACGGATGTAGGCCATAGCACGCACATACACACACACACACGTATATACATACTTACACACAAAGTTGTATGCCAAAGTACACACACACACACACACACACACACACACACACACACACACACACACACACACACACACACACACACACACACACACACACACACACACACACAGATGTAAGCAAAATGCCCAGCACCCACACACACATTGAAAAAAAAGCACAAAACCAACACATACAGACACACACAATCTCAGGTACACACACACACGTATGCAAAAAGCACAAAACAGATATACAGACAGCCACTCAGGCGCACACACACAACCCCTCTTCTGGTTGTAATTTACCGATCAGAGGCGTGGAATATGGGTTTCCTGTTTGGCAGGAAGTGACATCACACTGTGAGTCATGTGGCTCCGTGGCAGGCCGTGTCCTCAGGGGACTGCTCATAAAGCATGAGGTCACACACACACACACACACACACACACACCAGACACACCAGACACACACACACACATTCACAGACACACACGGACACATTTATACACACAGAATAACACACAGTCACAGACAGACACACAGGAACACACACCTTAAACACAAAGGAGTAGCAGACACACAAACAAACACACACAGTGTCACAGACACACACACACATTCATACACGCACGCATTCAAGAACACACAGTCACGGACACACTCATATGCACCCGCACACGCATACACACACACACACAAGAAACACAAACACATTCATACAAGCACGCACACACACAAGAACACACACAGAGTCACTTTGACCGGCAGTTGGTCTGCTTATAGGTCGGATTGAAGCGGCCACCGATTATTGATTATTGACAGGCTGGGTACTTAGTTCGTAGTTCCACTAACTTAACAGAACCTGTTTGCACAGACACAACTCGTTCATTCACTAAACTGACACGCGTAAACCGCTCGATCTCCTCGCTCGTCCGCTCACTCGCTGAAGTCAGTCTCACACACACTGCCATCCTCGCTCACACAGATACGCTACTCTGGTAAAGCAGAAGCGTAGCGTGTCGTATACTGAATGCTTGTTGACTTCTTATAGGGGGAAACTACATTGGCATGATACCGGCTTCCGCCATCTTCTTCGCCACCTTTTTGAATTAATGTTTCTCGCTTCCTGACGGCGACAACAACACAACTTTTAGTTACGTTTAAGTGAAATGTCGCTATGGTTACTTTAATTTTTGGTCTAGCAAATAATGAGTTGGAAGAATTGGAGTTTATTTTAAATTAATGCAAACTGTGAACTTGAAAGTAAGGAAATTACTAAAACATCTGACTTCTTAAGTACAAGAAATTTTGTGATTATAACTTGGCAACTTGATTTTCAAAAAAAAAATTTGGTCGCTCTGGTCACTCACCTTTTGCTGCTGGTAGCGTTGGACGCTTTGGACTCTTTGGTCGCTCGAGCCCATAGAAAGTGAATGACTTCCGGTGATTCGGTCGCTTAATTCGCTTTTGGTGTGAACGCACAGTAACACACACAAGAACACAAAGAGTCTCACACACACACACACACACACACACACACACACACACACACACACACACACACACACACACACACACACACACACACACACACACACACACACAGGAAAGCCTAAATCAAACTGGTAGCAAACGAGTTTACCAAAGCAAAACAGAGAACTTAAATCCACAGGTGTAACAAACAAATAAGTTACTCAAGAGCAAAACACAACGGAAAACTACTGAACAGTAACCACAGGAGAATGACAGGAGAAAAAGCAAAAGCTGTGACACCCACCTACCCACACACACACACACACACACACACACACACACACACACACACACACACACACACACACACACACACACACACACACACACACACACACACACACACACACAGCATAACATGATACTGCATCATCAGGACCCAATTAACACCATTGTGTATGTGTGTGTGTGTGTGTGTGTGTGTGTGTGTGTGTGTGTGTGTGTGTGTGTGTGTGTGTGTGTGTGTGTGTGTGTGTGTGTGTGTGTGTGTGTGTGTGTGGCAGGTGGGGAGACATGCGATCCCGTAGCAACAGCCTGGAGGACGCCACCAAGGCCCCGCCTCCCAGGACGCGCCGCGGCGCCGAGAGGGAGGAGCCACCGGGGCGCGCCGGCGGGGGGCGGAGCCGTTACCGCGAGCAACCGGGCGGCGGGGGCGGAGAAACCGGGACCGTCCAGCGGAACCACAAGACGGGCCGCGGGGCCACGCCCCCAAACGCCGGAGTTGGGGGCGGGCCGCGGGGCCACGCCCCCAAACGCCGGAGTTGGGGGCGTGGCCGGCGGCCTGGGGGGTGTGGGGGGCGGGGCCGGCGGCGACAGGAAGGAGAAGGGGCGGGAGCTGTCCCGGGACGACCTGCTCTTCCTGCTCAGCATGCTGGAGGGGGAGTTACAGGTGAGAGGGGGGAGTGGGCGTCGCCCGTTGAGGGGTGAGCTCTGATTGGTCCGATATAGCGGATGACGTATCGGTATCGGCTGCATGATATTGGGAAAAAAAAATCCCTTTTTCAATATCCTGTCTTTCTGTTATGATATTCATATAAATATAAAGAAATATAAATTATAAATAAAACATATAAATCGCGATATGACCAAAAAAAATTACATACATTCTATTTTTTTCGGAGCCATTTTCGTAATCTGAATCTCGTGGACGCAAGTGCGATATTCATATCGCTGGACCTGCCAAATAATATATATATTCTTATCTATATATATATATATGATTATGTAAGATCATTTAGTGATTTACAGATTTAAGGATGCTTGGATACGCAGAGTTTGTTACTAAGGAGCGACATGCAGGTTGTTATGATTATTATACATTATACATTTTGTGTGGGGAGGATCACATTAAGGGGGTTCATTCACACATCAACACACAATCACACGCAGGGCGACAGCCAGCTGGTCAGGAGCAGGCGGAGTGAGGCGTCTCGCTCAGGGACACCTCCACACTCTGCTAGAGGGAGCTGGGGATCGAACCGACAACCTTCAGGTTACCAGTGAACCCGCTCTGCTTAGCTGACCCCGTTTTGGGGTTAGGGCTGCAACAGAAACTGCCAAATACAAACACACACACACACCATCTCAAATACCTCAGGGCTTTAACAACATCCAACCCCCCCCCCCCCCCCCTCTCCCCCCCTCCCAGGCCCGTGACGAGGTGATCACCGTGCTGAAGGCGGAGAAGATCGATCTGGCTCTGCTGGAGGCCAAGTACGGCTTTGTAGTGCCCCAGCAGGTACTGCAGGCCCTGCAGCGGGACGGGGTCCAGGGGAGGGACCGCGTGTTCCAGGAGGACATCTACGAGAAGCCCATGGCCGAGGTGAGGCCCCAGAGCTAACATGCTCAGGTCGTCGCGCTAACATTGGGACGGTCTTCATGTTAACATGCTAAAGTCTTCATGCTACCAATACTACGGTCGTTGTGATCACATGCTATGGTAATCATGCTAAAGTCATGTTAACATGCTACTATCATCATGCTGACATGCTAAAATTGTCGTGCTAGCATGCTTCGGTCGTCTTGGTAACACTGAGGGTTGCAGTGTGACCCTGCAGCTGGACAAGCTGGTGGAGAAGGGGTGTGAGACGTGCTAACTCGCTAAGGTCATCGTGCTAACATGCTACGGTCAATGTGCTAACATGCCAACATGCTACGGTCGTGCTAACATGCTAACATGTCTCGGCCTACAGCTAGACAAGCTGGTGGAGAAGCAGCGGGAGACGTGCTTACATGCTAACATTATAACATGCTAACATGCTAAGGTTGTGGTGGTAACGGTCCGGCCCCCCTCAGCTGGACAAGCTGGTGGAGAAGCAGCGGGAGACGTGCCGCCGCATGCTGGACCAGCTCCTCCGCGCGGAACAGTCGTACAAACAGGCCCTGGGACAGATGGAGAGGGACAAGCAGAACCACCAGGAGTTCATCAGGAAGAGCGACGAGTTCACCAACCTACTGGAGCAGGAGAGAGAGAGGTGAGGGGGGATGGAGAGAGAGAGAGAGAGAGAGAGAGAGAGAGAGAGAGAGAGAGAGAGAGAGAGAGAGAGAGAGAGAGAGAGAGAGAGAGAGAGAGAGAGAGAGAGAGAGAGAGAGAGAGGCCAGTGGGACGACGCCACCAAACACTTCAGTCCAGTTGGAGGATGATTGGGTGAAGAGTATGTGACTGGAAGCCGAAAAGGGCCCAAAAGGTTTGGGTGAGTGTGCGCGGTGACGTAATGAGTGGATGTCATCAGTGAGGTCTGTGGTCACGGTGATGCAGGAAAGGAAGCACACTCCTCCATGAATAATATCCTGTGTGAAATGGAGAGAGAGAGAGAGAGAGAGAGAGAGAGAGAGAGAGAGAGAGAGAGAGAGAGAGAGAGAGAGAGAGAGAGAGAGAGAGAGAGAGAGAGAGAGAGAGAGAGAGAGAGAGAGAGAGAGAGAGAGAGAGAGAGAAACAGTGTTAATCAAAGTTGCAACATCACGAGGTCACCATGGAAACGTTGGCTGTTTGTGTGAAATCATACGAAGAGGGTAGACTTTTGGTTTGCTTGCCGCTGGACTGAGTGTGTGTGTGTGTGTGTGTGTGTGTGTGTGTGTGTGTGTGTGTGTGTGTGTGTGTGTGTGTGTGTGTGTGTGTGTGTGTGTGTGTGTGTGTGTGTGTGTGTGTGTGTGTGTCTTCAGTAAAACGTAGTTGTCAGCTTGAGAATTTAAACATCTGTCGTCAGCAGCTGGAAACTAACTAACCGAGCTGCCAGAGTGTGTCTGTGTGTTTGTGTGTGTCCTGTGCGTGTATGAGTGTGTCCGGTGTGTGTGTGTGTGTGTTTGTGTATGTTCACAGGCGTGCCTGTGTGTGTGTTTCTGTATCTGTGTGTGTGAGATTTATCTCGCTCACTATCCACACACAAGAGACAAAATATTGTTTACAAGTGTTTACAATAGGCGAGGCAATTGGGATTCAATCATTAATTAATACTCCTCTAATTAATCGTCAGATAAGCCAGCAGACAAGCCAGGACTCTCTGGTATTCGCGACCAACACACACACACACACACACACACACACACACACACACACACACACACACACACACACATAAAACCAACCATTTTAAATCAACACACACACACACACACACACACACAACCAACTAGTTACAACCAACACACACACACACACACACACACACACACACACACACACACACACACACACACACACACACACACACACACACACACACACACACACACTTAAAACCAACACACAAACACACACAAACACACACACACACAACCAACCAATATCCTTTACTACTAAACACAGAAAAATAATTCATAGTAGAAAAGTGAAAAATGACAAACAAAGATTACACAAGCTGGAAGAATTTCAGGGGGGACACTTGATTGGCGGGTGTGACGCAAGTCCCGCCCCCTCTCTCATTTATTGGCAATGGCACAGCTGTCCTGGAGTGATGACCTCATCGTTTGCCCGAGGTACGCCGGGATCAGCAGGGGTCTGAGAGCCGGAGCGCTAGGCTAACCGCTAACAGATGTCACACATACGTGCACATACCCCCCCCATACACACACACACACACACACACGCACGCAGACACACACAGATAGATACACACGCATTTCTTTGCGGCCCTCCTTGTCAGCCGCGTGTTACGCAGAGTGACCTCCATCACACCCAAGCGCTGTTTGCTATCATGCTAAAATGCTACCCACTGGCATGACAATCCTAATGAACGCACTTAAAAACAGTCGCATTGTGTAAGTGACTTCTCCTTCTGTGTTTCTTACTGCAACCACAGCGATATATTATTGTTTCTATTTCTAAAGACAAATCGACTTACTGTAAGTTGCTTTGGATAAAAGTGTCTGCTAAACGCCCTGAATGTAAAGGATGTCTGGTCTCAGCAGCCTCACCTGGTCTGAGTCTGATTGGACTCTGAGGTTGGGGGAGGCTGCACGTCTGTTGCTCATTGACCAATAAGAATGCAGCAGTATCTTTCTTCCATAACCTTTTACATTAAGGGCGTTTATCAGACACCTTTATCGAAAGTGACTGACAATAAGTCCATTTGTCAGAAGAAAGAGAAACAACAATATATCTCTGTCGGTACAGTAAGGATGTTCATTGTGAGTCGCTTTGGATGAAAAGTGTCTGCTAAACGCCCTGAATGTAAAGGTAAATGGAACAAACACAACAGCAACGTAGCCCCCCGAAAAAGCCAGAAAAGGCAGCACAGTATATTTAGACATTTTTTTACCGTCTTTCTTTTAGACGCTTTTAGCTGAAGTGACTTTTCAACGGTTCATACACACATTCGCACACCGACGGCGGAGTCGTCCCCTCAGTGCGTCAGCCGCGGTCACGCCTCGTGCCCACTGCACCGTCAAAAGGACGTCAAAAGGTTTGGCTGACGGGATGGGGGAGCTTTCCGGGGTCGTCAGAGCCCGAGTAGTGTCACAGTGCTTACATTTGCATACGCGATCGGATTGGATGACGGATCCGTCGCTGCTGACAGAGCCGGAGGCTGCAACGGAGCGCACGGATCCACAATGCATTGCGCGTCCGTCCCCATTCAAAGTCAATGGGGATCAGTCAACGGACGGATGCAATGGGCACGAAGCGTCAGGCTGAGGCGTCTCACTCAAGGACACCTCGACGCTTGGAGGAGCCGGGGATCCAACCAGCAACCTTCCGTTTACCAGGCAACCCGCTCTACCTCCACAGTAGCCGTTCATGCGTCACGCCTTTGACGTAACCTCTCCCCACCTCGGGGGCGCTTAATTTTACGAGTGGCACCGCAGAGATAAACATCTCCGTGCCATCTGGTTGGAAAGAGGGGAGCAGGATGACATCACCGCACTGCGTGGAATAACAAAAGCTGCGGGACATTCCTGTACCATGTGATCACTCCGCCGGCGAAAACCGTTTATTATCGAGTCCTGCCTCCTGCCCCTCCTAGCACCACGCGCAGTGTTTTAGCTCCTTCTTTCTAATTCTTCTTCTGCGGAGGGGCGACAGTAGCTCAGGGGTTTGTGTGGCTCAGTGTGGAGGTGTCCCTGAGCAAGGCACCTCAACCTGACTGCTTCCCGACGAGCTTGCTGTCTCCCTGCACACACACACACGTAAACAGATGCGCACACACATACGTACGCACGCATGCACGCAAACACACGTGCACGCAGGCAAACACACACACACACGCAGGCACTCGCGTTCCAACAGAAACACACTCAGACACAGGCAGGCACGCACACTCTCACCCACCAGTGTTGGGGAGCAACGGAATACATGTACCAGCGTCACGTATACAGAATCAAATCATTAGTAACTGTATTCCGTTAGAGTTACAATTTAAATTGTTTGTATTTAGAATACAGTTACATTGTTGTAATGGATCAATGGATACATGACGATTATTCCTGCTTTCACACCACAACAGCATTTAGTGTGCATTTTAAAAAGTTTGGTCCCTTGGTTCGGTAGGTTTGCGTTGGTGTGAATGCAACCACCTCACTTTGAGACGCGAACCAAATCAGCCGGCCGAGACCTCCCTGAAGAGCTTGTCTCGGTTCTCTTCCAAACAAACCCTGGTGTGGTTTACTTGAGATGTGAAAGCGAACGGTCCTCGATTAGATCCAGTTCTAAAAAGCATAGACCCTACGCCTATTTGGACGTAGCAGGCACCCGCTCAGCCGCGCACATTATGGGAATTATTGTTTGATTAGTCCCAAGACTAGCACCACATTGTCGGACCGTTGGGTGAAAATGAGTCGTGGCCCAACAAGAGGAGACGGATTGTCTAGTGGATATTTGGACAGACACCCACATAAAACATATGCTTTAAAACACACATCTCTCTCTCTCTCTCTCTCTCTCTCTCTCTCTCTCTCTCTCTCTCTCTCTCTCTCTCTCTCTCTCTCTATCCCTCTCTCCTCTCTCTCTACTCTCATCTCTCTCTCTCTCTCTCTCTCTCTCTCTCTCTCTCTCTCTCTCTCTCTCTCTCCCTCTCTCCATCTCTTGTTCCTCGACGGCAAAAAGACAAAAAGAAAAACACACCAGAATAGGCCTGTTTAGTAAGCAGGATTTGATGCCGCATTCCTACACTTATAAAATGCAATTCAATGTGGAAGTAATCCAAGTATCCAGAATACAATACTCAGATTGGGTGATGTAACTGAATACGTTACATATTCCATATTTGGGCATGTATTCTGTATTCTGTAACTGGATACATTTTAAAAGTATCCCAACGCTGTCAATCACACACGCATTCCTGCTTTTGAACATTTAAAGTCATGTTCTATCCTTCAGTTACACACACACACACACACTCACACACACACACACACACACACACACACACACACACACCGTCTAGTCGTTAACCGCAACCCTCATCACCTGCCCCCCATTAGCACCCTTGTCCGTCTCCTCCCAGCAGTTACTGTTGGAGGGGCCGCACCTTGAGGTCCGACACAGCCGTACCCCCCAATCACCCTGCCCTCAGTGCCCCTCTCCAGGCGTGCCTCGCATTCCTCCCTCTCCCTGCCCTCTCCTTCCCCTCCTCTCTCCTCCTCCCCCTCCTCCTCCCCTTCCTCCTCTCTCCTCCTCCTATTCCTCCTCTCTCCTCCTCCTCCTCTCTCCTCCTCCTCTTCCTCCTCCCCCTTCTCTCTCCTTCACCTCCTCCTCCTCCTCCTCCCTCTCCTCCTCTTCCTCCTCTCTCCTCCTCCGCCTCTTCCTCCTCTCTCCTCCTCCTCCTCCTCCACTTCTTTCACCTCCTCTTACCCCTCCTCTCAACTCCTCCTCTTCCTTCTACTCCTCCTTCCCCTCCTCTCTCCTCCTCCTCCTCCTCCCCCTCCTCTCTCCTCCTCCTCCTCCTCCCCCTCCTCTTCGTCACAAACCATTCCCTTCTCTCCTCTCACACACCGAGTGGAGTGTGTTAGAGGTATGTTCGTGAAGTCCACAGGTGCAGGGCGAACAAAGACTCGAGGCAGAGGGCGAGATAATAACACACTCGGCCATGATAACACAAGTGAGCAAGTGGGGAGAAAGTGTGGAAGAATAACTCGAGGTTAGACGAGAGAGGGAAGTATGTTTTTTTTCAGTTGTTGCTGAATACATCCCATTGGAACAAATGACATTACAGTTTAGCTTTTTCCGCCAAATTCTCTGCGTTTGTTTGGAGTGAACGTCTAGTGTGTTTGTGTCTGTGGGTGTGTGCGTGTGTCTGTGTCTGTGTGTGTTTGCATGTGTGCACGTGTGTCTAAGAGAAGGATAGAACATGACTTGCATGCACACATACGTTTTTGTGTGAGTGTTTGTGTGTATGTGTATGTGTGTGTTTGTGTTTGTCTGTGTGTGTGTGTGTGTGTGTGTGTGTGTGTGTGTGTGTGTGTGTGTGTGTGTGGTGTGTGTGTGTATGAATGAGAAGGAAAGAACATGCATACACGTGTCTGTGTGTGTGTGGGTGTGTGTGCGCGCGTGTGTGTGTGTCTGTGTGTGTGTGTGTGTGTGTGCCTGCGTCACATGGTTCCCTTTTATGGC
>OLKM01001281.1:0-5000 GCA_900291075.1 Melanogrammus aeglefinus | reverse complement strand
GGACCAGGAGAAGGCGTATCAAGAGCGCAAGGAGGAGGAGCACAACAAGAAGGTCTGTGCCCTCAAGGAGGAGCTGACCAAGCTCAAGTCCTTTGCCTTACTGGTCGTCGATGAGCAGCAACGCCTCACCGAGCAACTCGGCCGCCAAACCGCCACAGTCACCGAGCTCTCCTCGGCCGGCACCAAGACCCAGGAGGAGCTAGTCTCTGCCGCCTCCCGCCTGAAGGAGGAGGAGTCTAAGGTGTTCCGCCTTGAGTCTGAACTCCGCGACCTCGCTGTTGGACACCACCAGGAGCAGGAGGCCATGACGGCCAAGCTGGCGGGCGAAGACGCCCAGAACCGCGTGCTGCGGCAGAGGCTGTCTGCGCTGAGTCGACAACTGGACGAACTGGAAGAGACGAACAAGACCCTGCGACGGGCAGAGGAGGAGTTGCAGGAGCTCAGGGACAAGATCGGGCGAGGGGAGGGCGGAAACTCGGGGCTGGCGTCGGAGGTGGAGGAGCTGAGGCGGAGGGTGCTGGAGATGGAAGGGAAGGACGAGGAGTTGATTCGCATGGAGGAGCAATGCCGCGACCTGAACCGGAAGCTGGAGAAGGAGGCAGGGCAGAGCCGCGGGCTGAAGACAGAGGTGGACAAGCTGAACCAGCGCATCCTGGAGCTGGAGAGGCTGGAGGACGCATTCGGGAAGAGCAAAGTGGAGTGCGGCTCATTGAAGAGCAACCTGGAGAGGGAGCGGACGGTTTCCAAGATGGTGGCCGGGGAGCTGGAGGTGCTCAGGGAGAAGGTGAAGGAGCTGGAGGCGGCAGAGGCCCAGCTGGGCAGGACAGAGGTGGGGCTGAGGGAGGACCTCGCCAAGCTGAAGACACTCACCGTGCTGCTGGTGGACGAGCGGAAGAGTACGTCAGAGAGGATGAGGCAGATGGAGAGCAAGGTGCTGAACAGCTCGGGGAAACTGCAGGCTGAGCAGGAGATGGTGAACTCAGTCACCGAGCGATTAATTGAGGAGAGCCGGAAGGCACTAAAGTCGAAGGCCGAACTGGAGGAGAAAGCGTGCAGGGCGGCGAGGGAACGGGACGAGCTAAGGGCGAGGCTGAACGTCGAGGAGGGGAAGAGCAAGGACTTGGATGCCAAGGTTGGCATGATGAAGAAGAGGCTGCAGACGCTCGAAGGCGTTGAGAGGGAGTACCTCCGGAGCAACAGTGAGGGGAAAAAGGAGCCGATCAACGCGTCTGTCAATGCCAAGCGCTTCCAGCAGGAAGACAACAAGGTGAAGGAGCTGACCCAGGAGGTGGAGCGTCTCCGGAGTAAACTCAAGGACGTGAAGGCGCAGGAGGTGGTGGAGAGGGTGGAGGGTGAACCGCTGAAGATGGAGGAGCGTGAGCTGCTTGAGAAGAGGTTCGCCGACGAGCGCGAGACGACGGAGACGCTGCGGGGCGAGCTGGCTGCGTCACGTACAGAGTTGTCAAACTACCAGAAGAGGGAGTGCGGGCAGGAGCAGGTGCTCTACAAGCGTCTGAAGGAGGAGGAGGCCAAGTCGGGCCACCTGACCCGCGAGGTCTTGGCCCTAAAGGAGAAGATCCATGACTTCATGGGGACGGAGGAGAACATCTGCCGCATGAAGAACGACCAGTCGACCCAGCAGAGGAGGCTCACACAGCAGGAAGTGCGGAATAAGGAACTGGCCCGGGAGATGGAGACCCTGACCAGGGAGCTTGAGAGATACCGACGCTTCAGCAAGAGCCTGCGGCCGGGGATGAGTGGTCGACGGTTCTCGGACCTTCACGTCTCAACAAAGGAGGTGCAGACGGATGCGGTTGATTTCCTGGGGTCCCGTTGCTCAACAGAGGAGCCGCTAGAGCGGGCGGTGGTCAACGGGAGACTGTATGATGCAGGCGAGTCGGAAGAAGAAGGGAGTGAGAGCGAGAGCGAGAATGAGTGTGGACCCTCGCGGCGGACCGATGCGAACAACCGCAACAACAGCCTCATCCGAGCGGCGCGCTTCCCACTGACCCCGCCCCCAACGCTGGTCAATGTGAAGGCGTCACCAGGGGCCACCAGGCTCAATGGGAACCACCACGGGGGTCCGAAGCAGCCGCAGCAGCAAAGCGATGTGTTGCTAAGCAACAACCCCGGCCGGCCCCTGCACATCAAGGTGAAACCTGAACCCCGGTTGAACACAGCCCTGTTTGGGATAGGCTCCGCCCCCCCGGGGGTGGTTGCTGTCGAGACTGCGCCATCGTACACCAGCACTGCCGTCATCCCCACCAGCGGGGGGGGGGCGGCCAAGCCGAGGATCACCATCATCCAGAATGCTTCCGTCTCCCCTGGCAGCAAGCCGGTGTCGCCGTCATCAAGGGCCAAACGCTCGCCGCTGCACGAGGGTCTCTGCTCGCCAAACCGGGCTCTGTCCCCGCTGACTATGGCCACCGCCTACTCCCCCCGGACGCGGACCCCAGACTCCCCCGTGGGGGGGGGGACGCCGCCGTGTGACCGGGGGATGTCGCCCATCCAGATCGTGTCGGTAACCACAGCGACCCCCGAGCCGGCGGCAGCGGAGGTCGCGGTCGGTGGCGTGTTCCGCGTGGCCCCGCCCCCCCACTGGCAGGTCCAGAGGGCCAACAGCACGGGGGGAGGGGCCAACGTGTTCACCACTGAGGACAACAAGATCCACATCCACCTGGGCGCGCCGTTTATTCAAAGTGTTGTTAGCGGCAACAGCGGCGGCGGAGCCAGCCCCAGCCCAGAGCCACACCCCCCCAGTACCTCAGGATCAGCGGATGCCCCCCAAGGGCGGTGCCAAGGTCATGAGTAGCATCGTCATTAAGCCCACACCCCCCCCTGTACAAAGGCCGGCCCACATTACCGTAAGTAACAGCAACGATTGACCACGCCCCCCCCCCCTCAGAAAGACCCGCCTCCACACCCCAGCTCCATCCCATAATACTTTCCAAACACCTTAGTTACAGTGGTGCCCCCATCTCCATCCCATAATTCCTTCCAAACACTCCTTAGTTACAGTGGTCCCCCCCCATCTCCATCCCATATACCTTCCAAACACCCCTTAGTTCCGGTTCACCCAGGTACCCTTATCAAGCCCCCGGTATTTCCTTTGTATATCCTCAGTGTTTCCCCGTTGTGTTACTAGAGGACTCATGATTGTGTTGTTGTTGTTTTTTTAAACCCACACACGCACACATGTAGAGACACACATAAACACATGTAGGCAGGCTCGCACTCACACACACACACACACACACACATAGGTAGGAACACACACACGCATGTAGGGACAGACAGACACACACACACACACACACACACACGTAGTCACACACACACACACACACCCACACACATACACACCTTTTTTTATCGGTTGGTGTGCTCTCCATGGATTTGGGTTCGAAAACGTGTTTTTGCTGTTGCATGAAAGAGGATTTGAAGGTGTTTAAGGTTTTTAAGGTGTTGGAGTTGGGGTTGTTTTTAATTTGTTGTGCATTGACTTGTGTTAGGCTGGAATATTGAACGTGTAGTCCGAAACATCAGATTTGTAACTTTTTTTCATTACTTTACATGACTTTACCTGAGATTGTGTTTTCTCCTTTTATAAATAAGTGTACAAAGTGGGTTTAAGGGTTGACTTTGACTTTGACAGCCTGCTGTTTCACACTCACCCCAAATAAGCATGTTTTGATCATGTCCAAAAAATATTTTGCCCATGAAAATACAAGCACATGTTTGATTTGAATAAATGGGTTTTGTGTTTTCATTTGCATGATGCATAACTTCATAACATTCCACTTACATCTCACTCTGGAGCTTAGGAGTAACAGAGCCATTAAAGTCAAGTTTGGGTGTTTAGAGAGAGAGCGAGCGTGAGAGCGAGAGCGAGAGCGAGAGAGAGAGAGAGAGGAGAGAGAGAGAAGAGAAAACAGAGGAGAGAGATTGGACAAAGTGCTCGGGAGATGCTGGAAGATTAAATGTTGATCCCAACGTTTTCGTGTGCGACGTAGAATAGCGTCGTTTAAAGTCTCATCACAGAACCCATGAAGATCCAACTGACTTAAAAACAGACAGAAATATATATATATAACAGGCTAAGCAGTAGGGGTGCAACGGATCAGAAACTCACGGTTCCATTCGTGTCACAGATTTTAAGTCACGGTTCGAATCATTTTTTGGATCAACAACAACGAAAAAGATAACAAGACATATGTGACTTTAAATAAAATCTTCAAATGTGTAAAAAATATAAAGTGTGAAAAATTAGGGTAATATCTACTCCTTAGATAGTAAATATTTAAAAAAAAATTGCTCGCATCCACATGAAATAAAAACTTAGAAAAAATAATTTAAACAAAATAATTATTCATTCTTTTTAACACGGGTAGTAAATAATTAAAAAGATCCAAAGGAGCGACCAGAGACGAGGGGAGGGAAAAGACTACAACCAGAACAGGTAAACATTCCCATATTCCGCCTCCGGTTCGGTTTCCGTTTCAATGGGATTTACGAAAGCCAAATAAAACACGGACAGAACTGTATTTCGACGATACTTGATAGGAACTCAGATGAACAACCATTATCACTCATGGGCGGGGTGTGTGATTGCACATTTATGGGAAATGGCGTGTGAGGTTGTTTTGTGTGTGTAGCTGTGTGTTTGTGAATGCCCAAAGCAAGCGGGATGGCGAGGCAGGGTGCCGATGCTAAAGAGTGATGTAGAGTGACTTCAAGGACAGCACCAATAGTCAAATTTAGCGTGTGTCAACCACGTATATTTCATTCCAGACAAACAGAAAGGGGCTCAGTGTGCTAAATTACCGGAAATTGCCCTTTTAAAAATCACTGAATCACGTCGAACGCACAACTTTTTTTTCTTTTTTTTTTAATCAGCCAATCCACGGATTTACTTGCATCCGAACATGAGGTTGGCCGTACGGGATCAAAATCTGAAACCGTGAACCGTTGCACCACTGACTAAGCAGGCTTCATGGCTG
>OLKM01001280.1:145346-150900 GCA_900291075.1 Melanogrammus aeglefinus | reverse complement strand
CTTTCCCTCCGCTGCGCTACCGGTTCTACCATCGTAACACACTTAGCAGCAGAAGCCCACTCACACAACTCCAAGCAACGGCGCACGGTGTACCAGACGTCCAGCCAATTTGTTTCCTTCTCACAGCTACATCACATTAGCCGGGTGGCAATACCCTTGAGCCAGTGGTGTAGTCCAGGGTATACGCGGGTATACGGCGTATACCCACTTATTTTTCAGTCAGCATTGCGTATACCCACTTCTAAACCCCCCCAGATGCGCACCATTCAGTAGTATCTGAAAGCGAAATCGCTCCTTTTCCCGGTGAGAGCCAGTGATGACCCACGCGCTACTCTGCACTTATCGGCTCGCTGTAAGCTGATTAGTTGTTAACTTATAGGCCATGACGACGAAATGAGCTCCAATCGGAGGGAGAGAAAGCGACGGGTCATGCCGTAACGTAATATAAGTAATATCGCAAAAGACAAATTTACCATAGCTAGTTAACTTTTCTTACAAGTTTACTTTAAATGGTTTTCTATAATAACTCCCGGGTAAAATGAAACGCGAGCTACGTATCCACACAAAAATATTTCATTTGGACAATTTCGTCAAACGACCTCGCGATCAATATTAGCCAGCAGCTCAACAGATTAATGTTAAGCGATCGTACACCGGTACAGTTACCGTCGACGCCCGCTCTGCCCCCCTCGCCCGTCAGGTCGGAGAGGAGGCTGTTCAGTTGAGGAGATGCTGCCTCTCGCCCACAGCCAAAGATGCCGGTACAACTTCGGGATGAAGACGTCAACTTACGGTAGGTTGGCGCGTGGCTTTTTTTGTTGGGGGGGGGGGGGGGAGGGGGAGAATAATAAAACGAAGGGAATTAATGCAACTTTACACTTTCAAATGGGTTTTGGTCATTTGTTTCCCTTGTAGCACCGTTAATTCAATGCACTTTAGTTATTTATTAACCTGTAATTCAATAATTTTTGTTGTGTTTTCTGTAGACATTAAATATGACTGGCCAGACTTGTGGACTGCCAAACAAAAGAAGATTTTAAATGCAAGAACCCCTGGGTTGGGATCCAAAAACAAAAAATGGTAAGTTAAGGTAGATCTGCTCGTTGGGGTAACTTCTTGAAATAGTGGACACAAAGAACATAGTTGTGTGTGTGTTTATGCTTCACAGGATGTCTGGTCTGTAGCAGTGTGAACCTCCATTGGGATCAACACAGGAGCAAGTGTATCACTCTCAAGAGAATGGATGAACTTTGAAATCAATAGTGTCTGGCCAGGGAAGTAGAACAACAAGTCTGTCTGTCTTGAGAAATAAGGTGTGAGAAACCATGCTTTGTCCAAGGCCCACCACTCAGGCAGTGAACGTGGGCAAGAGCAAACAGGAACAAAGCTGGCCATTGAGAATGCAATGGAGGTTATGACTGAGTCCTACATGAAGGAACTGAAAGCCGTGTTTCGAACAGCCTACCATATTGCCAAAAAAAAACCCGACCCTTTTGCTGACCATGAGAGCCTCATCGAGCTGCAAGGAACTGAATGGTCTAAAAATGGGCACAATACTCATTCACGTACTAGTGCCAACACCAAATAAACAAACATGTTGCCAGTGAGATGCAGAGCAAAAATTGTCAGTAACAATTATAAGCATCATCCAGTAAGTTGGCTGTCCTAATTGACGAGCATCTTCTTTAAGTCACAAAGCTGTCATGACCGTTTTCAATTAAAGCATCCAATTCAAGAAGAGAAAGCCCCTGAGTTCATATTTCATTTGAACCTTGTTTGAACACTGGAAAAATCAGAGAGCAGATGCATAGAACAGGCGTTACTCACCTGTTTAAACTCTAATGCTGGCTTACAGAAAGAGTGGCTACACTGAAAACTGGGTAACATTTGTATCTGATGGAGCCAGTGTCATGTTAGGAAAACGAAGTCAGGAGTGAGCAACCAGGCTGACCTCGAGATTCCCGAAGGCCTTTTGTATGGCACACGCATGAACCATAGACTTAAAACTCGCTGTGTCTGATGCAGTTGATGAGGTAAACTCTGTCAATCATTTTCAAACTTTTATCCAGAAGCATATTCCTGTGTATAGTATGTCAAACAAAAAATGAGCGTGAACTCAAAAATGCAGCAGCTGAAGTAGCTCACAACTTCTTCGCATTGGCAAGAATCTTGGATGTACGCTGGGTGGCCAGTAGCTTTCGGACTGTTCGGTTGCGCTGTTTGGACATCCCTGGGAGCTCTTGTGCAGCACTTTAAAAAATGCTTGCTGTGATGAGACAAGGTCCACCAAAGACAGGGCAAATGTACAGAGGTTTACTAGACCGTGTTTCAGAGTCTCCAGAATTTAATTGTGACTTTGGGCTCATGTATGACACACACTCCCATGAACTAAGTCTCCTGTCACAGGAGCTTCCCAGTCTCGTTTCGATAACTCTGCTCAGAGCTGAGCATCTGCTGAAACGCTCAATCCAGAGTGAATCCAGTCATCATTCAAAAGAGAGTCCAGGTGAGAAAATATATGTGAGGCTTATAAGAAGCAAAAAAGGACTCGGGGGAGTAGATCGTCTACCAACCACTGAAAACCAATGTGCAAAGCTGAGGTCTATCCAATCCAGGCCAGTTCTTACAAAGCCTTGTGAAACAATCTGGAGAAACGCTTGTTTCTTTGAGGATGAGACCATCAGAGACCTCAGCATCCTTGATCAGAGTAAATGGGCCATCAAAAGCCCAGCATTCCGCCATGGTGAAGAACAAATTAAGCGACTGTGCAAGGCGATTTAACCTGTGCACCAGACCAAGCACTGAAATGGGATTGCGGGAACCTACTGGAACAGCCCACTAGTGAAGCCCAAGGATCTAAAAACCACTCATGAAACTGTATGAAGAACATTCCCTGTCAGTACAGCGCAGAGTGTGAGAGGAACTTTAAGCCTATGAACAAATATTAAGCTCAGACAAAAGGGCTGTCCTACTGCGATCTCAAACATATCAACTATTGATGATGATTCAATATCAACGGCCCGCCTTACTTCCAAGTTTGATCCTAGAAAGTATAACAAGGACCTGGTTGAAGAAGCCATCGGTGCTGCCTCTTCTGTGCGTTCTAAGACAGTGCAGTGTGAAAACTCCTGCAGAGAAGCAGGTCTGTCTGGAATAATACTGTAGATCATGTTATAAGAACACCAGTACTGGGCTCAGAGAGCATATATCACTATTGAATGTGTTGTAAATGCATTTAATATTTTTCTTTGTAAACTAAATTATGTGTTGTTTTGTTACATATTGTTTTGCTTGAATAATTTGAAAGATGAATGTTCAATCATCATATGATATTATAGTTATATATTGGATATTGTACATATCTAACCGAGATGATGTGTTGTGGAAGAGAAATAAACTAATGTTTAATCTATAGGTAAATATGAATATAAAGGATGCATTGTCAAAAGTAGTATGTTATTTAAATAAATGTTTCAAAAAATTACTGGAAACCACATGTGCCGTTTGCTCATCTATATTTTTTACCATTCATGCTGGCTGCCTGTGTGACCAGTAATACTACAAACTGCTCCTGATCAGTCATGTTAATTTCATAAATATAGTGGCACACTCTGGCCCATATGCTATGTGGTTCGAAATCAGCTGTTCAAAGACACACCGTTTACAAAAGAATTACTGATTGTGCCATGCTGATGGAGAAATAAGTGTCATTCCAGGAATAAGAATAGTTGACTCTCACTAGTCTGTGGCCTGTATTTGTTTAGAGTCATTTCATAATCCTTCCTCCCTGAGATCAAGCAGCAGAAAATATAGTGCCTAATGTCAAGTAAGTAAACACTAAAAAAGAGTAGTAGAGTCTAAAAAAGGGTGTTTTTCTTGGGCTGCGTTAAAAAAAAGGGCAAACATTTAGAGTATACCCACTTCTCCAGGGACCACTACACCACTGCCTTGAGCTAAATCCAAGTTCGCGAGGGGGCAGCAGGCTGTTGGACAGGAGGGCCGCGGTGTCAGCACATTTCAGGTGGGGGGTTGGGGGGCGGGCTAGGGGGAGCGGGGGGCGGGCTGCACTGACGTGCACTGAGCCGACACGCGTGTATGAAAACATGGATGGCCACTTGAGATGCAGCTGTTTGTTTGGTTTGCATTGGGATGCATTGCTGCGATGGTAGGTAGCGTCGTCCCCGCGTGAAAGAGATTGGCTCGAGATTAAGATGTCAAACGGGAAACGTCAGCAAAATCAAAGAGGCTTTTTTATTACTTTATTTGATCGTTTCCGGTTATAACTGGATCGCGGGACCCTGAATTGAACTCGATGTGATGCATGTGTGGGGGAGCCTTTCTCTCGCTGAATCAGAAGATAAATGTTGCTTAGAGAGGCCAGTCGATAGTTCAATTATCTAATGTCTGTCTCAGTTAATTAAACATATAATTGACCATCGAGGGAACAAATGATTGTCGGTATTTAACCATGAATCCACGGGATCACGCAGACACACACACCCCGCGTCGCGCTGCGTGGTAGCGTCGAATGACTACCCCTCAGATTCATGGGTCAGAGTCTATCCACTGTTCACTGCCTTGACGCTGTTCACGAGTGGATACACACACACACACACACACACACACACACACACACACACACACACACACACACACACACACACACACACACACACATGGGAGAGAGTCATATGATTTACCAAGGAGCCGCCAGCACACCTGCCAAAAACAGTGGGAGAAAAAAAAATGCAATTATGGCAAGATTATCATACTGCTTCCCTTTGACTTTTCTGTGCGAATTCATGAATATATATGAAACCGCCGTGAATCTCAATCGGAAAACCATCTTTTAGGCCCTTTATCTACATTTTTGCCGGTGGCGTTTTCTTTGTAAAAGTTTGCTTGATCCTGGTGCTTACAGACAACTTGGCTGAAACTGGGACAATACGGCAGAATGGAAGGAGATAATTCACACTCACAGTTTTGTTATCACAGCAGCCTACACATCTAATCACCCAAGAGACGCCCTAATCAATTACACATCCTGAGAGCATCTCACGTATGTCGAAGTGGAACACACACACACACAATGCTAAATATCCCAATGATAGGCCAATTCTTAAGAAACACTCCTTTGTGTAAACACCTTTTTCCATATTATATTAGTTTATCTCATCCCATCAACCGCCTCAGGACACGTGTAAGTCCCCCTGCCCCTCTCACACTCAGCCACATGCATGCACACAGATATAAACATAACCACACACACAGAGACACACGTCCCCACACACAGCCACAGACACATACACTCTCATCCACACGCATAGCCCCACACACAATCTCTTCTCCCTATTAGTTATAGCTGTGCATCCCTTGGCCCCCCTCTCTTGGCTGAATGTAACATCAACCTTTGGACATCGCCACCACTCCACTTAATGGCTCAATCTGACAGATCATTTAAAAGCCCGCTGCAACAGACAGATGGGTAATGGATTGCATGGCAAATCAATGCCCCGATCAATGGAAGACATGCATCAATAAACAGATAGAGAGC
>OLKM01001280.1:92846-140346 GCA_900291075.1 Melanogrammus aeglefinus | reverse complement strand
AGCAGGTACAGCATTTTTCAAAGTACTACAATTATATTAACTATCCAGATACTTTTTAGGTTCAAATTCATTAGTTTAACCACGTTTTCAAGATACTATCTTTCTCAGTAGATGGTATCACTTACAACAACAAAGACCAAAGCATTATTGCACTTTTTTCTAACTCGATTTCTGGGTGGTCTTAATTAATCCGCATTGGTATTGCATCATCCCAGCCTCCGACTCCCACACACACAAAAAAACAAAAGGAAAAAAACTTCCAGACAAGAAAACACGTAGACATAAAAAAGGCACAGGATTGAGGTACACAAAGCAACTCTTTCAGAAAAGTATAGTAGTGTTAAATTCCCCAGCACAGCCTAAATCCACCATAAAAAACCTCGATCTTCTCCTGAATAGTACTAAAAGCGTTTAACTCTTTGCAGTGTAAAAGAGAGATATTTAGTGGAGACATCTGGCTCTTGGCCAAGTGCCCACGCTCACATGTTCCCCAGGCAGCATCCCGGCACTCTGCTCCTTCCCACACTCTCGCTGGGCCCTGGGCCTCGCTGCTGCCGCGGCTGTGGTGTGCCTGACGTTGGTGACATCTGCCAGCTCCCTCCTCTGAGACAACACGCTCACCATGCTCTCCAGCCTGCTGCGGATGGACGAGTAGTGGAGCTGGCGCTCTCTGCTGAGCTTGGTGAAGCAGTCCCTGAGGCTGGCGTCGGCGTTAGGACCTGTTGCTGGGTCGCGGGTCACGACCGGAGACCTGGGGTCGGACACCCTCCGGGTGGGGGAGATCGGGCCGAGCCCCCTCGGGGGAGAACCGGCTGGGTACGGGGTGGGGCTTGTTGTTGGCTCGCGGTTGGCTGTTGTGGTGGTGGTTGTGGTTGGCCCGGCGGTGGGTGATGGAGCAACAGTGTTCTCTGGTGCGTGGTGGGGGCCGTTCGGGTGGACGAGGCCCCTGGGCTCGGTCTGAGTGCCACAGTCCACCGTGACACAGCGAGCCTGGGTGGCGACCTCGCTGGAGGCATCTGGTGTCGGGGCGTTTGGAGGCTCGCTTTGGATCTCTGGCATCTCCTCGATGTGCTGCGGCTGGTTCTCCGCCCACTCATCCCCAAGCACGGAGGAGTCTGACCTGGCCTCTCCGGTCAGGGGGTCACGTGGGGGCTGGCGGTCCGGCACCAGGGCCTGGGGCTTTCGACCAGGCGTGCTGGTCAGGAACCTCATGTGTGCGCCGGATCCGGCTCTTGCGCTGTGCGGGGAGGACATGGCGTTGGTGTGTTTGAGGAGGAGGAGGCGCTCGTGCCCGCCGCTGGTGTGTGCCCATGGGGGGGCCGGTGCGCTGAGGGGCAGCGACTGGGCGTAGAGGATGCGGAACTCCTCGTCGAATTTCTCTGTGATCTGGCCGGAGAGCTCCACCAGGTTGCTGCTGTTCAGACGCCCGTCGGTCCAGTTGAACCTGCCGACACCAAAAACACCAATCCTTATCTGGCAACAGCACAATTTGATGAGGTGAGTGTTTGACAGTGGAACAGAAACCCGTCACCACTTTGTGCCAGTAGCTATGTCTCCCGTTACACCGGGAGGGAAACCTGGTGAACTACCTGTAGGAACCGGTTGCCACGCGGTTTCCGTCAATAAGCATGAAGCGCTCGTGGACCTTTCCTGATATACTGGCTCCAGATCTCAGGTAATATGTTGTGCCACGGAGAGATCGCACCCTCATTTGCTGTATGACAGAAAAAAAAAGGGTAAGAAATAAAATTGGAAGGCAAAATAAATGAATACAAAGATATGTTAAATGGTTTCCAATTGTCCTGGGGCAGGCAGAAAAACACCACCCTGTGTACACATGGCTGACATACCCGCAGGTCGTCTAAACGGATGCCGATATCGTTGCAAATCTTCAGGAAGGCAGAAACACTGGTTTGGTCGAGGAGGATGTAGACTGGCACATTTCGGCGGGTGCATGCCTCCTGAAGATCTTTGAAGATATCCAGGTCTGTGAGTGAGTCGGTAACTATGGCAATCACCTGCAATGGAAAAGTACCAAGGTAATACAATGAATTTCATTTGAGACTGCAGCCTTGCAGAACTAGATGGGGCACACGATTGGGTTTTTTTATTTTATTATTGGCAAATTCAAGGCCCTCGTTCAAACACGCGGCGCAGTGGGACTCTGTCACACACGCACCATGTAATGTGCACTCTGATGAGCTTTCTATCGACTCTGGTCTGTTACCATGGCAATGAGCTGTAAAGATTGGTCAGCAAACAAATCATTTTTGTGCTGGAGACAAGTGGGCCCATTGTCTTCCCAAATTTTGGAGCTGCGCTGCTTAAAATAATATATTTATTTATTTGGGTTGATCTTTGCTGGGTATGATGTTAAACAGACAATCAGACAGGTACAAATATCTGGCGTTACAAAACCTGATAATCACATGGTCATAATAAAAAAAAATGCAAAATTCATATAATACAGGCTTACCCATCTCTTGTAATAGACAAACCAAATGTTGCATGATTTGAATAAGAGAAAATATGTTAAATAGTACATATACAATACATTCCTACTCATAAAGAAGCATGCGTAGAGTTTTGCTGTTCTATTCATTCCGCGCCCATTCGAGCACGTTCCTTTTTTATGACGCTCAAGTTGCAGGTTGGGGCACATAATGAGGGCGTAGCACGGGTAGGCTACATCTCCCTTTTGAAGTTGACAAACATATCCAACATTAAGGAACCTATTTTTTCCCAAATTCGTTGGAATGAATCATGCATCCACTAGGACACACACACACACACACACACACACACACACACACAGCACACACACACACACACACACACACACACACACACGCACACACACGCGCACACACACACAGTATATATTATAAATATATATAGGTGTGTGTGTGTGTGTGTGTGTGTGTGTGTGTGTGTGTGTGTGTGTGTGTGTGTGTGTGTGTGTGTGTGTGGCCTGGAGGTCTTTAACATGGCCACGTCCATTCGTGATATAGGAAATCCAATGATGTACAAACCCTTTAGGCCTGCATATGAAGTTAGTTGGTGTGTGTGTGTGTGTGTGTGTGTGTGTGTGTGTGTGTGTGTGTGTGTGTGTGTGTGTGTGTGTGTGTGTGTTATAACTTATTACGATATAATTAATAATTGCATCCAAAAACGACACGATAAGCGTTTACTTTACATTTTTGGCAATATCCGTACCTCTTTTGCACTTTTAATCATTCGTCGTGCAGCTTCCTTGCAGCTATAAATGCACTCTCCGTAGCTTGGCTGAAAATGTGCAACGGCACGGGTAACTCCTCGGTAGGAGCCTGTAGTAAAAGCTGGCCAGCCGACTTCCAAAAGCGGGGGGTCAACATCGGAGATTTCGGGGAAATATGTAACGGAGGAGCAGTCCATTGAACTGCTAACTGACTGCTCAAAGTCATCCCCGTGGATTGAGTGGCACCGAGGGACCACAGCACTCCGCACTAACCGCTGTATTTCCTCATCGGAGATGAAGTTGGGAATTCTCTCTTTTTTGAGAAAGTCCATAAACTTGTCGGTCCCGCAGGAAACAAGCTCCTCCAAAGCAAGTCGGTGACTTTCGTTGTACAACTCTTGGAGATTCAAATCGTTTGTCTTTTTGGTAGCCCACTTTGCGGGTGAATCTTCCAAACATTGCGACAAGGCCGCCATCATTAGAACTTTTAAAATGAGTCCGCAACGTATCAGGTAGGCCTAAAAGGTGACGAGGATTCACGGTACGAAATTTGTATTTCAGTTTTTTCCCTCTGCTCCTGCCCCTCTGCTGGTGTCGAAGATCAGCATTGGCTGGCCCGTTGTCGTCAACGCACACTTGCGCCCCGGCCATGCATTGTGAGACTGTCACTCTGGGCCAAGTGGACGCTCATTGGCTCATTTGGAGGCAAACAAACCTAAAGTACATCCCTCTTCGACTCACCCATCTCTGGTTACTACTAGCTTACAACACCCACAACAGCCACATGGAATGAGCGACATTAATCAATGACTGACGTGGAAACTGATTTTACGCACACTATAAAGTCATGTACGCTTATGTTATAAATGATTGTACGTCCCATATAGCCAGTTAGATTAAACTCATGTATGTATGTACATGTTATGGTATTATTGTTTACGTTGTAGTGTCTTCGGATGATTCCCAATAAATCAAATTAATGTGTGGAATTCACTTAGTCAATAATGGGTTCTAATGAAAGTGCTATGATTGTGATCTTCCTATTAGGCGCCATGGCGCTTAAATTATTTTTCAGTGGAAGCAAGTGCTATGTATTGCAAATATTGGATTGGATTTGACAAAGGTATTCAGAAAGCGAAAGTAATTTTAAGTGTTGTGTTTTAGAAAGATGGTGAGCTGTAGACAGCATACAGCAAGGCGTACGCCGCGCGTCTTGACGCATGGAAGGCCAAACAAGGTCACGAGGGTTATCAAAATGCTTATTATGTGAAAATCTTTAAAATGCATACCTCACATTGTTTACATAAAAAATACATTAGGGTTCCCAAAGCGTGTGGTGGATAAACCAAAATCCCATATATTTCACCCGTTTAGCCCTCTCAGTGGCGCCATTGTAGCATATACGTAGACGCTCCGAGACCTTACCCTAACAACATACCCAAATGTGCCTGTGCCCAATGTACGTATCACCCTCCCTCCCCCTTACAATCCCGTCCCCTCCCCGCCCTTTCCAAAATTTAGATGAAAGGGCTTTTGGATTTTGGGTGACGCTTTGAATCACGTGTTCATAGGAAATACACTCGCTATAATTTTGGCTGCCTCGTCCTGCGCCGCCGACCATAGTTGTTTGCTGTCCATACTGTGTACCAGGATAGGTAATGTACCTTGCATGTGGTCACTAGCGAGTTCACGCCAGTTCACCGGGTTCACTTGAGGAGACGTCCCACCCCCTCCTCTCAAAGCTGAACGAAGGGAGCTTATCTAATATTATTCATTTATATATTAATGTCGGATTCCGTCTCCCGGGCCAACCATTAAGGTAAGAATAATATGTAACAATCCAACGCTCATACTTGTTATTACGGGTGTGCGATACCAAGTTGTGGACAGAAACTAATGCCTCGCTTTTGCATGTTATATGGTGCTGTAGTCTAGGCAGTTTATATCAAGTCGCCAATGTATAAAATGGCGACAGTAGGTGGGGGGTGGAGGGTGTGCGGAGTAAGGATTTTTGGGGGAATATTCATTAGGCTTTATCTTTGCTAGAGTAGCCGATCTGTGGTGAGAAGTAAGCTGAGAGGCAGTGTTTGCCCACAGCCGTGCGAAGTGAACGGGTTAACGCGCCAGTTTGCTACACTTACGAGAAGAATGTATTCATCGACTCGTTTGCGCTCTCGCACGCTATAGAATGTGACGTATCTCCTTATTTTATTAACCAACGCGGCGAATGTTTCCTTTTGCCCTAAAGTGAGGACTTTCGCTTCTGAAAAAAGACAAACTTCAAATAGTAGCCATAGTCATCGTCAGATTAATTTAGTCTGGGTCCACGAATCGTATCTGCATACTAAATGTAATTTTGTGAATACATATTGATTTTTAACTCCCCAACAAATCATTTTTTTCTAGAGCGGTTAGGCAGGCCCTTATCACCACGTACAAAACTATTTCATTTCCTCCTCTTAAGGCTTGTCGCGGCTCCTCATATAATACATACCATAAAAAATATCTCCTCTTAACAACTATTTCGGCTGCATAATGGCTACGAATTCACCTCTGTCTGAAAAACCCTTTTATGAGTAATGATATATTACTCTTGCTCACGCAGTCCCAATGTATTATTAGCGACATGTACTGTATGAACATACATGACATGTTGGTGTAACGATGATTGCCATGTGTCTCCCTTTCCCCTGAGGGGAGGGACCTCTTTGCTGACTAATGTTGCCATGTGTGTGTCCTGTGTCCAAAACATCTGTCTCCAAAAAAACCCGTATTGGCCAAGCAGCAAGAACAGCAGCACTTTTCATTTGTAATAACCCTGTGACTTATATATGGTCCATTTGAGTCCTGACAATTACCACATATACCACATTTCTTTTGGCAATTTTCGGGCAACTCCCCTGTTGCCAGGAGTGTCCTAACAGAATATATCTCAGATTTACTGTGCTGGTGCAAGCGCTGTGTAATCCACACAACACAAGCATATCCCTGCTTCATTCACATTCTTCACTCTGCAGGTGTGATTGCAGACACAACAAAAGGGGAGGATGGGAGGGGGGGGGGGGGTTCTGTCACTTGCCAAGCTTGAACTGAGCCGGGCTCTCCCGCTTTGGGTCCAGGGAGTAAGGTGCCTGTGGAGGGGCTTCTCTCCTGAACGAAAGCCGGTGCTGCACTGGGGGAATGTCAATCGCCTTTGTGGGTGCCTGGGAACGCTCTCCCCCCCCCCCCCCCCCCACCCTCTCCTGCCTTCCCTCCACCGCACCCTGCCCCTCCACCCCACCCCCCTTCCCGGAACTGTTCTAATGAGGCCACGCATATTGCCTTTCATCCCTCACTCTCTGCAATTAGGAACAGCTCACAGTTTTAGTTATGGCCAAAACACAGAGGGTTTGTATACACAGATACAGGGTAATGGGTCCGGTGGGCCCACTCACCTCTGCAAATATAAAAAGGCACCGGCAGCATACTTTGCCCTGTGCTGCTTCACTTCCACCATACTGTACTTTAAGGGTCTCAGTGTTCCGGCGAAGAGAGACGCCGGCAGGGCCGGTATTGTGTTGTGGCCCCCGACGGTTCGCCACTGCTCTCCTGTCAGGGAGGGAGACAGAGGAAGGTCATGTGGTCATGATTTGCTGTTTAAGCTGACATCAAGTGTATAACATTCCTCAAGTTGGGAGGAAAATCAACTGTAATGCCAGCCACATCAATTTCCTGGCTGTTTTCGAACAAAACATCCATGAAATGTCTCCTGTTCCGAGCAGAATACTTCACCCGTTGTCCTTATTTGCCTTTTGTAAATGGAAACAAACAAAAGACAGGAGAAATGTAATTCTACACACACATTTACTTTTAGTTTTGGCTTGGTATTTGCTTCGTTCCCCTCGTACATATCAAATCCAGAGGTTTGCCTCTTCTCATACAGGCTTTTGGCATTTGTGCGCAGTTTCAACCCTGAAAGAAGCCTCCCAATGCTCACATCATGGAGAGAAGGGAGGGCAAGGGTCTCATGGGCAACGGCCACTTTAGTGCACAAAAAAGGTTCAGGTCAGCAGGAGCTGGCATTTACCAAGTTCTGGCAGTTGAAAAAAGAGCCTCTGGTGTCAGCCATCTTAGGGATGGACCGAGGAGCAACGTGCCGCGCGGCGCCATCTTTATTTCTTGCTTTCTTTTTCTTTTTTTTTAAGTTGCCAAATCAATGCCTGTAGTCTTGGCGACAGAACTGAAGGAGTTATTTACCCAAAAGTGGTGAAAAAAGGGATGCATGAGTCAGTGTTTTCTTCTTCCCCAGCGTGCACCAAGGTTTATTTGTCTGTCATTCATCAGGGCCACAGTAGGGTTAGGGGAACAATGTAGGTTTTCAATGGCGCTGGCTTTAACAGGAGACGACACAGGGCTTCAGGAGAGATGCGTCGAGATTTGGCGCCCGGACCTCTGTCCTGATATACACTCACGGTCGGCACCTCCTTCTTTTATTCTATGTAACATGGCGCTTTCTTCCTTCGATTATGTTTCAGGTTTTTCTTTCTGTAGGTTTTTTTTTCCGGCTGTTTGTTAGTGAACGGCGGTTTGCCGTCGTATACAATGCACGCCCGGGAACGCAAATCCGGTGCCATAAACGCCAAGGCAACAGAGGAATACGGCATGTTTCTGTGTCTAGAAAATAAAAGTCCCTACTGACCTCAACCAAGTGATGTGAAAACAGACTAAACCATGAATGCACTTGTTTAAAGATGTCTGCCAGGCCCATGTGGATTAAGTTTTGTCCTGCACCGGACTCAGCCTTAGGAATTGCATGTGTGTCTGTGTGTGTGTGTGTATTTTTGTGTCTGTTCCTTGAGTGTGTGTGTGTGTGTGTGTGTGTGTGTGTGTGTGTGTGTGTGTGTGTGTGTGTGTGTGGTGTGTGTGTTGTGTGTGTGTGTGTGTGTGTGTGTGTGTGTGTGTGTGTGTGTGTGTGTGTGTGTGTGTACGTGTGCGTGTGCGCATGGGTGTGTGTGTGTGTATGTGTACCTTGCCTCCTTATGTGGGTGTGTGTGTGTGCGTGTGCACCCGTGTGTCTTGAGGTTGGGTGGGTGTGGGCGAGTGGCCCTTCTGTGTGTAGTGTTGTGGGGGAAGAGAGGGGTTGCCATGGCGATTTTAACACATGAGTGGCACCGCCGACTGGTCTCCCAGCGGACGGGACTGCAGGCATGGAGGTAGAGCCGGGGTGGGCGGCCAGGGAGCGAGACCAGGGAGGGAGGGAGGCGTGGAGGGAGGGAGGGAGGGGTGTATGTTGAGGAGGTTGAAGATGTCTGACAACACCTGCGACCCAAGCAGGGGACACGCACATACACAGATTCACATAGACACACACACATCACACACCCACTGACCACAAACATACACATAGACCCACACATTCACACACATACATACATACACGCATACCGACCGCACACACACGTACCGAACACACACACACACACACACACACACACACACACACACACACACACACACACACACACACACACACACACACACACACACACATACACAAACACATAAACGCACACAAATGCACACACACACACACACACACACACACACACACACACACACACATATACACACACACACACTCTTGCAAAAGTACACACACATACATACATACACTAAAACACACATACACATATGGACTGCACATAGACACTCACAAACATATAACAGCACTTACCGAGGAAGATTGGCAGAAGTGTTTGGGGCATGGGTGTGTATGTAGTGGGAGGCTGTATTAGCGCAGAGGCTAGCAACCCCATGATGACTCTTGATTGTTCCCTGCCACCGTTTGTTCCTTTTTGGCCAGCCAGCGTACCCCACCGGACCAAAGATGGCCGCCCCTCCCCATCCCCAGCCCACAAAACACACTACTTGCTCTCCATGCGGCCGGTGAGACGGGACCCAGGAGACACCCACGTCTCCGCAGTGGACAGGACCAGCCAAAAAAACCAAATAAAATACCCCCCGGAAAAAACGCGTGCCACTCAGAGTTCCCGAGGCCGGATCCCACTTTTATAAAGGACATGTTGTTTCAAGTCCGCTTCACCGTGTAATTCCCCAGTAATTGCTATCTGTTTCTGGCTCCTATTCGGGTGTCCAGCTGATCCTCTCACATGACGTTAATCTATTTAATGGATGCTTGGCAGAAGAATTCTCTCCCTCGACAGATTTGGGGATAATTTAAATATATCGGACGTGAGTTCCCCCCTTGCTACGCCGCCTGTCAGCCATCATAGCAGTGGATTTTATGCAACACAAAAAAAAATACAAATTGATATTGAACAACATTGTCAAATATTGGAACTAAACAGTGTAATAATAATAATAATAATGATATCACTGGCGTTTTTTCCATTTGTCTGGTTTCCATTTCCGACATCAAGGGACCTGAAGCAGATTCTTTACTTCAAAGATTTAATATTTCAAAATGGTGCAGGTGTTAAATATTATTCAGGGGAGGCTTGAAGTGTGTGCATGTGCGTGTGTGTGTGTGTGTGTGTGTGTGTTTGTGCATTTGTGTGTGCGTGTGTGCGTGTGTGTGTGTGTGTATGTGCGTGCGTGTGTGTGAGTGTGTGCCTGGAATATTGAAATGGCACTGCGTGTCATTATCATCAGTCACCCCCCCCCCTCCTCAATTCACTCCTAACTGTCTTCACTTCCTATTCCTTTGTCCTTCCTTTTCCTTCCATTCTACTCACCTATTTCAGCGACGAGTTCCAAGACAAATGGCCCAATCGCTGTGGCGCTCGTGTCGGCTGTAGGTGACCCCCAACACATCGGTGGGGGGGTTTTCTGATTTCACTGGAGGTGTTTGTTGATTGAATTGTAATTTCCAGCGACCGCCCCACAGCGCGCCTCTGCCTTCCATTTTGTAGTAGCCCACTTCAAATTGGAGATTTTTTTTTTTTTTAAATACTATAATTACTGAAGCAATTTATGTGCCGATGAAAGGAACGAAGTGCCTTTTTCATGTTTGAAATTGATTTATTGAAAGAGGAGCAGCGCACTGTTTGTAATTTAAAACTGCGGAGCAAGTGATCAATTATTAATGAGATGTAAATATAATGTTGTTAGGGAAATGTTTAAAGGGTGCGAGAGGGAAACCTCATGGTAAAACAAATCACTGGGACATAAAATAAGACAAGAGGGTAGCGAGGGAGTGGGTCGCGCGTAATGTAACCAGGTTTATACACCCCAAAAAACGGTTGTTTATTTTGTATTGGGTGGTCATTAACACACATCCCCGTTGGCCCTTGCCGCGGCCCCCGGAAGTGCAGAGAAGTCTGCGGTCCATCACCTTATTGCTTTTTCAATCCTCGTCCGCTCATGTGAGCAAGAAACCCCGGTTTTCTTTCCATGTATGCCAAGCAGCCGCTGGCAGGGCCGGCGTGGGGACATACGACACACCAGTTACTGCCATCGTCTCAACATTGTCTAGCTCGCCGGCTGAAACACGAGGACGGGCTTTTCAGAAAGCCCCTTTCAATGGCTCTCCATCTGCAAGGCCCTTGTCTTGTGTCTGATCGCACGTCTCCCTCGCCAGATAAAGCAGCCCATTCTTTTGATCGGTGACCTGTTTTTTTTTTTTTTCTTTTTACATAAGTTTCCAAGCAAAAAAATGTGGCTGGTTTTTTGGAGGTTTCACATGCAGCAAGGCGGGTTTTCGCCGTTGTCTGTCCTGTCACGGAGCATCCCCCTGGGCCCGCTGTAGGATAGTACACCAGACAAGGCAAATTGCCTTGACCGAAATTGCCATCTCCGCAGCATAATTTCCCCCCCATTTCAGCTATGTCCAAACATCTTGCGACTTATACTGTGCTGCCATTTTAAGAAAAGAAGGAAAAGAAAAACAGACAGCATTATTTGTTTAAGAATGAACAATAGAAAATGCAGCGGCAACCACATCAACAAGGACACCAAATGAGGACCAACCTCCCTGTACAGAAAAAGAGTCTCTAGAATGGAAAAGCATAACAAAGGTCTCTCACACAGATGTTTTGGATGTGCATGATCAGATGCCTCTCTTGCGTGAGGACAGCCTTCCAAAATCCCTTTTAGTTCAGTGGAACAAACTCTGTGAACCCCTTGTCCTCAGCAGGGGTTAATCGAGTGTGCTGTTGTGGAGGGAACGGGAGAGTATCATGACCTCTCCAGCGGCGTAACATACAGCACATGCACACGTCTGCGTGCACTGAACTAGGATTAGTGCATAAGATGCTCCTGACCTAGTTTTTTTGTTGTCGTTGTTGGAGTTGCTGTTCCTGTTTGTTGTGTTTGGTTACCGTTTTTTTTTTGTGTTTTTTTTTGTCTAAGGTCTGAAAAGGAATGAGGTTATTAAGGATACCTTGGAATCTGTCTGGAGATCAGCGTGTCCTATTAGCTGGTCCTTTCATTTAGATTTTACGTTCGTCCTGGAACAGGTTCATCTTTTATTCACCAGTGAGTCGGCTCTGGTGAGAGTGCACGGCAGGACTGCTAAACGCCTATGTATTAAAGTCCACTTTTTGCCATGTGCTAATGCTGTGAGACATACAATCGGCCACGAGTATGTGCCGTTTAAACACTGCGCCATCTCCATAATCCAGCATGAAAGGTTAAGGTGTGCTAAAATCGCAGCATAAACAGGCTCTAAATGATGGGTTTTCCACGGAAAGCGGCAGGCTAAATGATATGGATCACTAATGACGGAGCGAGAGACGTTTTCAGCTGTGTGTCAAACATAAAACATTTGCGGTTCTCCCAAAGCTGGGGAACGGTAAAAAGGAAGTGTGTGAGAGAGTGTGTGTGTTTGTGCAGTGTGTGTCGGGAGTTCACCGAAAGGGCATTGAAATGAGAGCTCTGACTTGCATATGTTTTATTATATTTTTCCAGGCAACATGTTTCGCACTGAATCGTATGGGAAGATAACAATGTATATCTTTAACAATGATAAACAATCACTGGGCAGATATGAACTTTGCCTTGGCCAGAGCCATAAAAATCTCTATTAGATATGATATTACTTGTTTCCAGTGGGACCTTTATGAAGAGTTGAGCACTGTGAACACACTTTCTCACTATCCTCCAACCACCAGTGTTATTAAAATGGGACAGGCAGCTTAGATATCATCTTCAATGCTTAAAGAGTCAAATATTGTATTGAGTCCTCAGACTGTATAGGCAGCATGTAGGCAAGAATCCTCATACTACATGCAATTTATTAGCACATGCTACCGACATGAATATCTGGGTCAGGTACTAATCATATGATGCACCCATAGGGTTCTTTGCACTGCGTCATGATTGGATTGTACAATATAGCCTCTGTCGAATTTTAAATGCGGCTGGGATCCAAACTTGGCAGCATAGTCGCTGGCCTTAATGTGAAGCACATGATTGTGCAAAGCAATTTCCCAGTAAGTACACACTCACAGTTATAGAATGCTTGAATGTGTATCTGCATGCACTTGCTTGACCAATAGTCATACAAGGGTAGGTTGTCATACATACAAACTATCATATGTTTGCTTTTCAGAAATATCCAAAAAGCCGGTCAGGTTGACCCAGTGTATTTCAGTGATAAACATATTAACACATTTTTTATTAATTCCCCTGTCAGGATTCTCATTTGCATTTGACACAAACTCCTAACATACCTTCAAAAATTTCATGAATAGTTTTCTAATGATTTTAATTAATAACGTGTCTGAAGTGGAACACTAAGCCTAAAGCCTAAAAACAGTTATGAATATATTTTCACTTTTCTTTTGGTTGCTCATCACAATGTCACGTTGCTGGCAGTGTTGGCCACATCTGGCACCGACAGAGTCAAATGAACAAAACACTTCAACTCAGTCGGGATCTCAGAATATGTGCAGCAAGGCAGGTGACGGTACTTAATCGCATTGTTAGCTTCTCCACACTTCTTGGTGTGGACAATTAACATTTTTCTAAATTACATCTCAACACTTTTTAAAGGATGAACTTGGCAGTCCTTCATGGTAATAATGAAATGACTCGTTCCGTCAGTAATTAATGAGTCCTAATGTACTATGATCAAGAACAACAACGGAACCTAATTTACTTTGACGAAATCTTATCCTTTAGTCAAATTCAAAAGGCCATATTCCAAGATAGTTCTAGAAGTGGTTAGCAATGAGGATCCAAGGATATAACAGAAATCTACCAGGCCATCTGTTACAATCCTCCATTAAGGCAGAGTGTCTGATATGGGACTAATGAGACATGTGGACATGGTGCAGTGAGGTATTTAGTGAAGCCTTTCACAATTCTTGTGGACATAATACATGTAAACACTGTCTCCCTAAAAATATTGACTAAGAATGCTCTGAAGAATTGTTTGCATGATTTATCTTTTAATATCAGATAATGGTCCCATGGGCCGGAATCCACGCCCCAGAACATGTCTTAACTAACAACAATGAACTTAAACTATCATTATTTCCTCTGTGTTTCCAAATTTGGGGAAATTGCCCCGCTTGAATGGGAGACGAGTTATGCACTAATTTGAATGAAATCGATCTGCTAAATCTTTTTGACAATCTCTTTTTCATTTTTAATCTCTTATGTCCTAGGTTTCCAGCAGTCTACAAAGGCAAACTTGTCCATGGACCAGAAATCCTAAAGAGGCGGACCGGCCATCATGAAGCAACACTGTGATGTCATATTAACTGCTCCATGACACTAAACCTCTGTTTGACCTCTCCACTATCCACCCGCCCTCTGTTTCCATCAGACCGGACCTTCAACCAGTCACTCACACACACAACACACAGCACAGCACCATGGCTAGCAAGAGGAAGTCCACTGTCCCCTGCATGATACCATCCAAATCCAAGCACATGCGTGAGGAGATCATAATGGGCTGCCTGCCAGATCTCCTGCCCACAATCCCAGAAGATAGCATACTCAGCATCTCTGGAGACGGGTCCGGCCACAACCAACACACGTCCCCCAAACCACCCGAAATCAACAGGGGACAGAAAGGGGGCACGTACAGTTGCTCAAACTGTCGGTTTGAGTCCAGAGACCTGAACTACTTTCTGGACCACATGCATAATTGCCACATAGACTTCAGAGCGCAGCCCACCTTCTACTGCCTCAACTGCGGGGTATCAGTTGTCCGTTTTGAGGCCCTGGCTCTGCATAACGCTAAGGCCCACAGAGGAATAATGCAAGGCTCCATCACAGCCTCTCTCCATGTCAACAAAAGGGACGGGTTGACCACCGTGGAGCAAAGTCTCTTCACTGAAAGTGGGGAAGACTACAGAGAGTCTGGGCTGTCTCTCACCAAAACACCCATTGCAAAGATGATGAAAACCAAGGGAGAGCACAAAAAGATAGTGGTTTCCCACACTGTGGAGGTACGAAAGATAGACACTGGAAAGGATGTAGACCTCAACATGCTGACAAATGTGCCTGAACTCCAAAACGGTGCTCTCAATGTTTCTGGTGCCCCAGCTATGCCGAGGACGACCGTCACCCGCGTGACCACGACGACGTCCAATCAAGTCTTTCACCAGCAGACGCCTCCCCTTTACTCCTCCCATTCCTCCAATTCCTTTAAAGACCTTCCAAAGGTGATGATCCCTCTAAGCAGCATCCCGACCTACCATGCTGCCATGGACACCAGCAGCTTCCTCAAGACATCCTTTGGCAAGTTCCCCTATCCGACCAAAGCAGAGCTCTGCTATCTGACGGTGGTCTCAGAGTTCCCAGAGGAGCAGATCAAGTTGTGGTTCACCGCCCAGCGGCTCAAGCAGGGAATCAGCTGGTCTCCCGAGGAGATTGAAGAGGCCAGGAGGAAGATGTTCAACACTGTTTTCCAGGGCCAGCCACAGCAGAAGCAGCCGGTAGTGCCACAGCATGCCAGTCACATGGTCACCCACCGCACCGTCACCTCCCAGCCTGCCCTCTTGGGCCCAGTAGGACCACACTACCCCATGCCCAATATCCCCTTCGGCAGTTTAAGGAATCGATCCACCGGGGTCATTACCACACAAGCTAACATGTCCACCAACCCCAAGGTCACGAGGGTCACCTACTCTGCTCCAGCCTACCCCCCAAAGTTTCCATCTGTTGTTAGAACGGCGCAGGTGCTGAGCAAGAACACCCACCTACCACCGCTTGAGCCAACCAAGAACAATGGCCTGGACATGGCTGGAGGCAGTGTCTGCGTCAGTAGCACTAGCAGCAGTCGCAGCAGTAGCAGCAGCAGTTGCAGCAGTAGCAGCAGCATCAGCAGTTATTCCAGTTGTAGTAACGGCGGGGAAACTGGAAAAAAGAAGCACGTGAACGGCAACAGCCCCACTAACGGAATGGTTACCTGCTCTAACAACAGGAGCAATAATGAGGAGCACGGCAGCAACAGCAACACACACGTCAAAATGGACACTATACCCATGGAGATGGAAGGTGGTGCCACCACCAAGAGTAAAGTGATTGTGAATAACACCAGCATAACTGACATCACCTGCAACACCTATAACAACAACAGCACTATGACTCAACACGAGCAGTCCCGGTTCACAAAGCCTAACGGCGACTGCAATAACTATACGAACCAACACACCAAAAATGGCAGTATAAGTAGTGATTGCCCCAGCACTACAGGTAACGACAGTGTCCCCGACTTCCCCAACCATGCAACCAGCAACACCCCAAACGAAAGCACCAGCACCACTGTCATTACCAAGAGCTGCAGCAGCCTGTCGCCTCTGGGGGAGGGCCCATTCACCAAGGACTTTCCCATCAAAGGCATGTCGATCCTGCAGCAACTCATCAAGGACGACCCCCCTGAGCAGGACCCGTGCTGTCCAGAGCTGAAGGTCGATCCCATCCAGATCAACCTGAAGAAACAGAAGATGAACGACCTGGAGCCTAAGTCAGATATGGACATTTTTGCGCCTTTAACGATTAACCCTGAGACATTCGACAGTCCCGTATCACAGCCGTCCTTTCCATCCCCCTGGGGCAATATGACCCCTCACCAGGTGCACATCCTCCGGCAAGTGTTCTGCGGCACACCCTGGCCCAGCAGCCAGCAGTACGAGGACCTAAGCATCATGACTGGCCTGCCCAAGTCGGAGGTGGTGCGTTGGTTCAGCGACAGCCGCTACATCCACAAGAACAGCCAGCGGAAGTGGCTGGAGAGCTACCAGCGCCTGCCAACGGAGTCGGAAGAGGCCAACACCCGCGGAGAGGCTAACGGCGAGGCGCCAATGGACCCACTGATGGTGCGAAGGAATTCCCCGGAGCAAGACCAGACCATGCACCACGAGGGAGCGGGAGCAGGCATCAACCTGTGTCAACGCGAGGTGTGGCAGGATGCATACTCTCCGCTGCTTGGCCTGATGGGCTCCGCCGAGGCCGGGGAGCGAGGGAGGCCCGGGACATCAGTGCCACCTGGGGTCCTGCAGGACCCTTGGTTGGAGAGTGTGAAGGACCACCCGCAGCCAATGGCCAACCAGTCCTTCATGGAGCAGCAGACGGATGCCAGCCAGGCCAGGTAGGTCACAACGTCTGTCTCTCGGTTCGGTTTGTGATTGTTATCGTGTACAGTATAAAATATGTACTGTAAATCTTAGCTTACATTCATCCGGTTAGTGACCCCCTGACCCTAGCCTTGTTGCAAGAATGTCTTTCGCCAAATTGTGGAATTGAACAATAAAAACACTTGCACACGATGAAGTTGAAGTACAGTAAAAGTACAGTGAAAACAGGGTGGTTGTTGTGATGCATATTATAAACAGTGTGGTTGTAGTGTGAGTCCCATGATGAACAGGGTGTTTATGGTCTGATGTGTACACTATGAACATGGGGATTGTAGTGTGATGTTAAACAGGGCGGTTGTTGTGATGTGCAGTATAAACAGGGTGGTTATTCTGATTGACAGTAGGAACAGGGTGGTGGTTGTTATGTGATGAATTGATGAACAGGGAAGTTGTTATGACTGACAGTGTAAAACAGGTAGGGGAAGGGCATACGGATACAGATAGGCAGCTTATTCAAGCAATCAAAGGTCCGTGTTTGAGTAGCTATTTTTAGATCAGTTGGAGTCTGGGCTATTGAATTATAGATTGAGGGCATGCTAATATAGGTGAATAAATTATGACAATTGTCTTTGCTAAGATGGATTTTCCAAAGGGGCTTGTTTCCAATGGTCATCATCTGGATCCACCAAGCACCACATTATTCCCGCATTTATTATGAGAATGTTCTCTGTAGATTACACCACTTCATGTATGTGACATGTGACCCCGTGTGTGTGTGTGTGTGTGTGTGTGTGTGTGTGTGTGTGTGTGTGTGTGTGTGTGTGTGTGTGTGTGTGTGTGTGTGTGTGTGTGTGTGTGTGTGTGTGTGTGTGTGTGTGTGTGTGTGTGTGTGTGTGTGTGTGTGTGTGTGTGTGCGCGCACGCGTGTGTGTGTGTGTCTAGGGATCGCCTGAGGATGGAGTTGCTAGAGGTGTGATGGGTCTGGCCGGCCCCCCACCAGAGGCGGGGCCCGTCGGCCCGGCCTGCTGCCCGGTCCCCCCTGGTGTGTGTGATCATCATGACAGCAGAAGTGATTGTAGCTGGACCGTTGGATTCTGACTGTAACTGTGAATATCCCCCTCTTCCTCCTCCTCCTCCTCCTCCTCCTCCTCCTCCCTTACCCCCCCCCCCCCCTACTCACCCACACCACCCTCCGTCCCTCTCACCACCCACCTGCCATCACTTCCTGCCATCATCAAAAGAAAGAAACTTCTCACCTTTTTTGAGTCCTGTAATGTTTTAACGCCTTTTCATGCTTCTCTGTGGTCGTGTTGGGGGGGTTGGGGTGGGGTGGGTGGGGTGGGGTGGGGTGGGGGGGGCGGAGGGCAAACACGGAGCTCGGCCCGGGGAGAGCGACGGATCTAACGGAAGGAAAAAAAACAAAAGAGGGAAAGAAGACGCTCACACTAGACTTGGCATACTGACCCGAAAGAGAGGAAAAAAAATAGGAGAATGGCAACGGATAATGTTTTGGGCAGAGGGAGAATTATATATAAATATATATATATGAATAAAACTGCACTATAAAAGATGGTTTGTACTGACTGGACAAACAGAAAAAAAGGATGTGTCAAGGAAATGTTCTTGTTAGCTTTGTGAACCTTTTATTTTTTACTTCTTTATTTTTTTTAGCAACCAGTACTTCAGCACTGCCTTGAATTGTACTTGTTTCCGTTACTCTGTTTGTTAAATTCTATTTACTCAATCCTATACTCACTGTAAGTCCAGATGCAATCAAAATATGTTTTTTTTAGGTCTGTATAAATGTTGGCTACACACAAGAGACTATAACCATATAATGCACTATAAAAAAAAGAAAAAAAGACAGCAATGCTAAAATCACACTGCCCCAGAGTGAGCATATTGATAGTTTTGTGAAAATCAATACACTACACTGCCCTGCAAACCCAATGTGGAGAGAAGCCTGTCACGCTAAAGTTGCCTTACTCAGCTCTGTCCATGTGTTTATTTCACCTTCTGGCTATCACCTAGCTTTTCAGCTGCTGCGCTTTCCAAAAAAAAAAAAAGATTGTCAGTGCAACAATAAGTTGCCCGTGCAACAATAGTCACTGTTGGTCTATATCTGTGGAAAAATAATAACTTGTGCTGCTTTCTGTACACTTGGAAATGTTTAAGCTGTAATTGTATCAATTATTGTTTCTGACTAAATGAATAATGTTGTTAAATGCAAAAATAATCAATTTGACCCCTTGACATGAGTGAGATATCATGGTAGCTAGAGAGCCAAATTTGGAGGTGCTTTTTCCCCCTCCTCTGAATATTCTTGTGTTCTTTTAAAACATACATTCACTACATAAATCCTATTAAGCTGCATCTTTGTTGAGCTGCTAAAAAGCTAAGAACGGTGCTAAACCATCCAAAGTGAAATTGGAGGTCACTCTCCTACCAGCAGTGTATGCACTTGTGTCGAATGTTACAAAAAATATTTTGGTTTGAGACTAATGGAATCTGGACTTACGGTGTTAAGATCACTTAAATCTTTTATGAAATACTCTTGATCATAAAGCACTGTTGTATCATCCTTTCTAAACTTCTGAATCTTTACAGAATAAACAGAATACTCACCAAGCATTAACGCCTCACCATCTTCTTACACTCAGAGTTCTAGTGAGATTCACATTTAAAAAACTGTCTGCATATTAATTAGTTAAGGGTTGCCGGTGGTAGAAACAATCAAAGCATTTGGGGTAAATATGAGACTAATGTATAGTGACCCCTAGTGGCAAGTCGACCTCGTCTTTCTTAAAGAAATTCACCTCTGCAGTTTAAAATATATTGTCTACCATAGCAGAAAGCATAATCACACGGAGGTTACCTTTGCCAAATAAAATAAAATGTTGATGTTATGTAGGGTACAGGTTATGAAAATGAGGATTAGATCATTTTCCCCATGAAAAATCTGTGGATAGATACACCAAGAATTTGGACACCGGTTTGCCAGATGCTTGCAAACGATATGAAATCCTTCCCGAGGTGGAGTGTGAAATAACAATAGAAGAATTCTGCGTTGACTCACTTCAGATTCCATACCCCACATTACATTTACTCACGCCCTTGTTCCAACAGCCGTAAATTTTCCACAGAAAGGAGATTATAGATGTTAAAGCAAATATGCAGATTCTCCAAGAATGATTTTGGCAGCAACTCTCCAGGCATCAAGTCCAAAATCAACACGAAGCTTAGGGCTCTGGGGCCCTCATGTTAGAGGTGGCAGACCTGCTCGCAGAAAACCATGTCTACATGGAGCACAAAAAACTAAAAAAACAAACAGAATGCCAACGTTGGAGTTGTAGGGGTTTTATTGATTTGGAAACCTACAGCGGTGCGTAGAAACCCAAATGATAAGAGGCTATAACGAACCTCATGGTACAGGGAGAGAACGTTGATTTTTTTTTTTTTTGTTACAGGCACCAACATCATCCTCCTGTTCTGAGTGGGAACAATTCGCAAATCTATCACATGAAATGTACGGTTACGTGTCTGTTCCGTCATACATCATTAGAAAAACCTGCCACGTATTGTAACAGATTGGTTTTTTTTTTTTGGCAAAGTTGAAACCTTTCTCACATAAACACCTTGTCATGAAAGTAGGGGAAAAAAATTAAAAAATCTCCATTGACCAACTTAAAATACATTAAAATATAATCTTCAAGTAACAGAATAGGGATATTCTTTCCTCGTCATCATTAAAATGATTTCAGTTAAAATCAAATGTAGACAGGCCTACGCACAGACTCTTGAGGGCGCTGGCAACTTAATTGGTTAAAAAAAAAGTTCACATTTACACTTTTTAAAAAGACATCCCTGATAGAGGCTGTAAATTAATATTCACATTCTGCTTGTTAAATATCGACATGGTTGCAGTATTTCTTCGCCCTGTCCCAGCATTTTACGTTGTTACATGTTAACACAATCCAGTTTAAATAGTCACCCACACTGATTTTGTTGTATCCCTTTCCTGCACACAGACACGCACACCTCAAAACAAGAGTTTTGCATTTCCTCAACAAAAAAAGGCGCCTGGGTGTATTTAAGGAATTTCTGATTTAGCTTTTTCTATCAAAATATAGAATTCAATAATACTACATGGGTGGGCTTACAAGACAGAAATAAAATTACACATGTTTTTTTGCTGAATACAGTAGCTATAAGGACCACAGAGTTCAAAGTTCAGGTATTTCCAGATCCCCCTTTCCCCCCCACCCTTCCACTGTGTGCATGTGAGCGAGGTGGGGCATTAGTGTTGGGTGGGGATCGCAAAGACCACAGGGGAACCCTTGAAGCTCTGATGACGAGTGTATCGCCTCTGGTCAGCAGGCAGCACAACGCGCTCCCGCCACCTCATCGTCGTCTGGCCACTCCTGTCCACCCAACCCCACACGTACACACAAACCCACACACACACACACACACTCGCCCTCATTGGGTCTGGCCACCGGGTGAAAAGTCATTTAAGCTAGAAACAAGATGTCTGTTAAAAGAGCGCGTCATTTAGGTAAAATCGCAGACATTTTTTGACTTAGAATTCATAGTCGTCCTCGGCCATGTCGAGGGCCCAGGCGAACTTCTCCCGCTGGGTCTTGTTGTAGATCTTCTCTACGGGGATGTCCCATTTCTTACACCTGAGGACACAGAAATCCACAAAGGGGTCAGCCATTTCCATCCTGAGGAGCAGCCATTTTGGGTCCACTGCAGTCATTGTAGTTGTTTTTTTTTAGAGCTATGAGCCGTCAGAGCTCTGGGACTCGGTACAGCCCACCATGCTGGAGGTTGTTATCTCAATGCTGTGGTTTAACGGGTCTTACCATGCCACGGAGATGCGAGGGTCCAGGTAGTTGAGCTTGGAGGTGCCCAGTGCGATCTGCTTGTTCTCCTCTCGGTCGGTTGCCTGCACCTCCATCCTCATCAGCTGCTCCTCTATCCTGGAAATGGCCTTCTTCTTGGTCTCCACCGTCCTGATAGAAGAGGAGAGCGGTGAGGTGAGCATGTGCGTTGCCTGAAGGAGGCGTGACCCTTTTCTCCAATATCTGTGCTGCTCCGCACATCTTTCAGATACACTTACTTTTTGGACTTCTCGTCTCTCCGTACTTTAGCGTCCGCTTTGGAGCTCTTCAGCTCTCTCCGGGCGTCTGAGAGTTGGTCCTTCTTTGCGTCAATCTAAAATAATTAAAAGCAGGGACATTTTTTTCTCATTTCAGAAATGAAGGAGTTAAAGGTTTGGGCACAGAATTTCAATTAAAAAAAAAAGCTAAACATCAACAATTTCTACTTGTGTGGAAACAGTCATTATCATTTTAGAACAAGATGTACTGATGGAGGCTTACCTTCGCCTGGAGGGTCTGCATAGACTTCTCAAAGGTTTTGGGTGCTGCCCTCTGGTGGTTACACAGGATAGCCACAGCCCTGTTGGCCCTGTTGTAGGATAGGATCTTTGCTGGAATGTTTTCATCCGCTGGAAAAAAAAGATCAAAAAGCCTCATAACTTTTATGCACATCATGCAACGTGCAGCTTCCACAAATGAAAAGGCTGCTTTTACCAGCCAGGTTTAGGCTTGTAAAATCAAGGCCTGGCCAAAACGGGTTTTCCACCGAATTAGGCTTGGAGATAAGTCTCTGAACAGCTCTGAAAAGAGCTTCTATGGGCTGCCGCCGGAGACGGTATTCATGGGTGGGTGCTTACGGGTGGTGAGCTCCTTCAGCTGCTGCTGCAGGGTGATGGAGGCGTTGTAGGTACGGAACACTTTGGCCGTGAGTCCGTCCATCAGCTCCTGCAGGTGCTTGTTCAAGATGGAAGTCTGGAGGAAGAGAACATGCTCTAAACACCACAATAGACATCATACTTTATAAAGACCCCACTAACAAGCTGGGATCACAAGTGTCCCTCGATGAGTTGGCTCTAAATTTGACCGTGATGGTGTGATGCACTGTCAGGGTATCTGTAGGTTTCAGCAAGTCAAATTTAAGACTTTTTAATACCACCTTGAATGAAATTTAAGACCTAAAACAGACGATGGTGGGGGTTGGCAACAGACGCGAGCCAACCTGGAAACGGACGTCTTCCAGCCAACTGTCCTTGAATTTGCACCGACCCATTGTCGCAGACTAGCTAGCAAGCACGCAGATAATCATTTATATATGCAGCTAGCAAGAAAGAAGCCTCTCTACATGTCCTCCCTGAAAGGTCCCACGAGAAAAATAAAATATATTAGTCCTGCCCCGACAAATTTAAGACCTTGAGTTACATTATTGAAGACCAGCATATGTCATTTGAAACTAATTTAAGACTTTTTAAGGCCTTAAATTTAGAAACATGAATTTAAGACTAAGACTTTTTAATGATGCGGACACCCTGACTGTACTCACGTTTAGTCGGTCAAACAGGTCATCCTCTGTGGCCTTGTTCTCCATGAACAGCTGAAGGTTCTTGAACGCCTGAGAGACAAAAGGACACATTTTAGACCGAAACAAAAGAAAAAAAGGGGGCGCAATGTTCCAGAGCGCTCATCCAACATCCTTACCCTCTTCTCCACAGGGACCTTGTTGTAGTAGCGGATGGAGTCTTTACCCAGGAAGTCAAACTCCACCACAAACTCCTGCCCGTCCTTCTCGGGGTACAGGTTGATGTGCTCCACGCGCAGCGAGCAGCAGCCCACCGTGTCCGCGGTCTCGCCCTCCTCCTTCTCGTTACCCGCTCTCAGAGCCAGCTGGTCACGGGCAAACAGCAGGGCGTCAGTTAAACCGTCAGGCCCACATTCCTCCAGTAGATGGCCCATACAGCCAGTCCACCCCCCTGCACTGGGGTCCAGTTTACACCATGACTCAGGACTTCACCTTGTCAATGAAGTAGAGCGCCACGGCCCGCTGGCGGATTCTCATCTCCTTGGACTTCCAGTCCTCGTGGTACTGGCTCCGGATGCGGTCCACGCACTTCTTCAATCTACGTGCAGTCTCGTACTTCTGCCAGTCCTTCTCCCCCTAACAAAACAGACAGACGCCTTAAAATCACGACTCTTGATTTAGAACCATTACAGTATCAAAAGGGGTTTTAAAAAGAACATGAGATTTACAAATGGAAGCAGTCGCACGCCAATAAGCCAAAGAGTGCCACATCACGGAAGGTTATGCAGAAAGAACAGGTCAGAAGATCCAACTTATATTCAAAACGGGTGTTCATGGATACCGCTATGTGGTGCGAGAGGCATTTGAGAAGGGCTGGAAGTTAAATCCCTCACTGATGTAAACCCATTCCAGCATCAATTTAGACAAATAGATGCGTGTGTACCTTGATCCTGGAGCTGGGGTTCAGCATGATGTACTTGATGGACCCCTGTATGTTCTCTGTCCAGGACACCAGCCACGTGACCTTGTTGTCATGGCGAACCTCCTTCCACTTGGTCCCGGGGGGAGGCTTGGGGTGCTTTGAGTCCCTACGGGCAGCATACGGGGGGGGGGGGGGCGTCAAGTCAAAATATTGACACACCACTTTACTTAAGTCTTAAGTCTAACGGGTGGTCAGGTTGGCAAATTGAATCGATAATCTGTTCGATAAATACTAATCTCAACATCAGGCCAATCAATAGCAGACATGTTTTTTTTGCAGTGACCACGAAGCCCTCCATGTACAACCCGTCCTCCCCCAGTAAGGGAACGGCACTCACTTGCTGCAGTTGATGATGATGTCCTCCGGCCGGCTGCGGCGCTTCAGCATGCCCATCTTGGGATGGTCCCCGCGGCCCCGGAAGAGGCCGGGGGGCTCGATGCGGAAGTTAGCGATGCGCTCCTTGTGGTTGTCCATGAGGCAGAAGCCGTACTCCTGCAGGATCCGCTCGTTCTCCTCTTTGATTTTCTACCACACAGAAGAACAAGTGGTTAACAGCAGAAGAGGTTGGTCATAGATTTTATAACAACAACAAATATAATTCAACATTTAATGGCACGCATCGCTCACCAGTTTTTGTTCTTTAGACATGGCCTTCCTGATCTCAGACTGGGCCTTAAAGTAGTCGTTGATCTCGTTGAAGTCACACTTCTTCAGATCTGTGATTTTGCTTTTTTCCTCAGAAGTCATTTCCTACGAGGACCAGCAGAAGACTGCATTGTTAAAATCCTATCTTGTACGTTTCCCAAAATAAAACTCCTTTGAAAATATTTATTTAAAGACACTACAATGGATGTGAACACTCTCTTCCTCTCTCATTCCTACCTTTCTCCAGTCTTTGAAGAAGTTTTTCCGGAAGACTTCCTTTGTGGTGTAATCATGGTCGAGCATTTTGCCAAAGAAGGTGCCGACCTCTTCAGCTGCTGGGGCGAGCTTCATGTGTTTACCTGGCGAACACATCAAAATATCTGTCAGTAAGCTCTGTGTATCTTAAACTACCAAGGCCATACGTCCCACACAATGGTATCCTAGCCAGGAGGTTATCTGTCTGAATCATAAACAAACGAGCAGCAGCGGTTGGTCAATCTGGTTGATTAGGTTTTGCTCCAGCATGTGCTTGGGGGAGGTTTATTTTTTGAGCCAACGGCCTCGCATGTGAAATCATCGTGAACAGTCAATCACCAGACCAATTATCAGGTTATAGACAGGCATAGCGAAGACCTTGTTGAAAAAAAAGGGATTAAAAAGACAAACCGTCATAGTAGAACTTGATGTGGTCGGGAAGAGGCTCGTACGGGGGCGCGAACACGGGTCCTTTGTGCTCCAGGAACCGCCATTTAACGCCATCTGTGTAGCGCTCCTCCTCCCACCTGGGAGCGTCACAGGTGGCCATGGTTACCCTTCTACCCACCGCAAAATAGTTGCACCACCATGTATGGAACGCAAAGCTTAAAAGCACTACGGACACACGAGTCCTTGAACTCACCACTTCCACTTCTCCTCCGGCTCCTTCTTTCCCTTTTTCTTGCCGTCGGCGACTTCTCCCTTTTTGTTGTTTTTAGTCTTTTTCGGCTTTACGTCCTGAAAACAAAAAAGACACAGGAGGGCGTGAGCCTGCGTTCAACCCGGGCCGGAGTAGTGTGCAGTATAAACAGCAGGGCATCATGGGGAACTTCCCGTTCTTAAAAAGGTTGCAGGAGCATCAATCAATGGGATCCAACCTAAAATGCATAATCACTCATGACCACAGTAAATGTCTCTTACCTCATTTTCTTGTTTCCTTTTTTTGCCCTTGGCCTTGTCGTTCTCAATTTTGATCTTCTTGGGCTTGAATTCTGACCTGAAAATCAGGAAACTATCAGTTAGCCAGGGTGGCTACAACAGACCAACCTTCATCCCAGACATTTAACTAAATATTTGATAATAAATTCAACTTTCTAAATAGCTCCCTCGGTTCAACTTCGGCTTCCATATCCAACATGACAAAACAAAACACCATTGCTAGTACAGCATTAAGGTGGACTGATTAAACTCACTCAAAGTCCTCATCACGTTCCCTCTTAAGAGACTTCTCCTGCTTGGGAGAGTGGTAAAAGTCATCCTCGGGCTCGGATTTCACATGGCCGGGGCTGGAAAAGAAGACATCCCAGAAAATCAATCCTCTCCCATTCTTTTAAAAGATGTGTGCCAATCGCTAAAGGCAGTGGACGGTGAAATGTCTCAAGCTTTACCTGGAGAAGCCGTTCTCCTTTTCTTTTTTGACCTTGCCGTCGGCAGACTTCACCTGAAAATGAGGATCAAAATTAAGGACGAAAATAGTCAAGAATTTATATATAAATAAAGGCTGGAACATTACTGCTTGAGCTCAGTCATTAATCACAGCACGTCCTCTTATTGGAAAACCAATTTTCATAGTACTCATTTTTTGTACATCTTGAATTAGCACACAGTCCATTTAGCTATATCCTCTAGTCCCGTTGCAGTCCCAAGAGCATGATTCACAGTGAGAGCCCCAAGAGTGAGATGGGCAAATTATTATGGTGGTACCATGTAACTCAACTCACAATACAAACTAACCATGGTTTGGAGCCTCTTTTCGGCTTTACACAGAGGGATGTGTATCGATTTGACTCTATTGACGCTGGGTTAAATTTGCGATAACAAGAGTACTTCAAGGACACTCCGACAAATAATGTCAGCCATATTTGTTTAGAATGTGTCAACCCCTGCTTGAATGAGGACACCTATTACCCAATGAAAGGAATGCATCACTTTCCAATTACACATTAGCTTAAACACATTTAAAAAAAGGTTTCCTACTGTATTATACATATAACAAGTAGATGGAGCTTGAAAAAAAACAAAAAACGCCAGTTAGCCAGGTCTAGAGAACGACGATGATTGCCACATTGAATTTGTATGATCATTACCTCCTTCCTCTTCTCCTTGTCCCGGTGTTTGTCCTTGTGTTTGTCTGCATTGCCTTCTTTGTGCTTCATTTTCTCCTTGTCCTTATGCTTCTTATCAGAAGGGTCCTTGTGGTCACTGGAGTTTTAGAGGCAAACAATATAAAAACACGTCTTTAGGCAGAACTCAAACACCACGCCAATTTCGATTATTACGATTGCTTTGATAACAGAGTGGTTGGACTTCAATACCAATACCGCAACAACAAATTTGGTAATCAGGACAGTCATGAGTATTCACACAGCACAGATCCTAACCAGGTCCAGCAGACCAAAAACATTTGCTAGAACGCAACATAATCATGTAGTTGCCCAATAGGATATCAGCCCTACCTGATGGCATGTTTGGATTTCTCCCGTTCCTTGTCCTTCTTGTGGTCCTTGTTTTTATGTTCTTTGTGCTTGTCTTTATGTTTGTGAGGATCTTAGGATGAAGGAAATGGACGTTAGCTTTTCTTCATTACAACATTGCGTTATTTTTTTGGGACAATACAGGAATAAGAGGAGGCGAGTCATTTTTTTTTTTATACAAACTACTACTAATAAAAACACGCATGACAAACAAAATGGTCAAATTCAAGTCCACTTTTTCCCTAGTCAACAAAATAATTTGGTTAAATGCTTGTGCCACAAAGACCCATTTTTATGGAAAGACAGCATCCCCTAGTGTCACTACATTTGATGACTTATAGGCAATGTAGGACCGGTTGTAACATGCAAACAAAGCCAGCTATGCATTTTCTTAACTTAAAAATAAACTGTTGTTTAGCAGAGGTTGAGAAAACCCTCCTAACTGCAAGCAGGAAACCGTCATTGATTGCACAATTTCTCTGGTTTCAGATGTACAGAAATGATGGCCAAATAAGACTGACAACATGAGGAGCTTATCATGCCCCATCAATCTCAAACAGAAAACGCATGCAAATGAATCTATACCCAATACTTCAGCTAACTACAAGCTAACAAAATAAGCTAGGTTTGGTAGGTAGCCAATATGCCTTACCTAAAAGATTGATGAAATTAATGAAGAGGAATGTTGAGCTTAATGGGGAACTATAATATGGACAGTTCATTTGCTGGTATATTGTCATCTATTCTAAAAGTTTGCTATGAATAAAGAGGAACACATGCAGCGAACTCCCTTCAAGTCAGAACATGATTATTTAGACTATGATAACAGCTGCTGGTTTAGCAGCACAACACACGCGACTAAGGAAAACCGTCCCTGTGATCCTTAAAGTGGGGGACATATGAAAACAACCCTTTTCCTGGGATTTGGGGTTTTGTTTTGGGACTCTGGTGCTCCCACACGCATACAAACTTTGAAAAGTCTGTACATTATTTGAGTGAAATATGCGTTTCTGAAAGTACCCGTTACCAAAACAGCGAGACAGTTTCGGGGTCCCCTCCTACGTAGGAGGGGGGGGCCACAGTTGAATATAACCCCCCACTTCCCCACTCGCCTCCAATCAGAGCATGGCCGAGATACGCCCCACTATGAGTCTTTACTTGTTGTGAAAGTGCCAGAGACGTCAGACGCAGTCTTTATGATTCATAATATCAGCCAAGGCTAGCATAGCTTTTGGCCGTGATATCAGATATGATATCATATAAATACCCATATATAATATTATCATTATGTATAGATATTGAGCTCCAGGAGTCAGCAAACTTCTCCTCCATGCTCTGGTTCAGTCCGACAGCTCATTGGTCAATGGGCAGCAGCTCATTTGCATTAAAGCTACAGACACCAGAAACAGCGAATTCTGAAAGGGACTGAAACAGAGGGGAATAGTGGTAGGCAAGATTTTTTTTTCTAAAAGCCATTTCCAGCAAACGGCTTCAAAAACATGTTTTCAGGAACTCAAATACTATGTTTACTTGTTGTGAAAACGCAAATAATACGTCTCCTTTAAAATATATAAATTAGAGTTATCCGTAGACAACCGTCTTGTAAATTCAGCATTTAATTAAACGACACTGTTTTTGACAGTGTCCAAGAAGTCCATCACCTAAAGCCAGAACTAGTATGCCCTATAACAGCAATATTTATAGAATGCCCTGGGCAGTGACAGAACATATTAAATAATGCACCATCCACATTAAAACAATGGCACAAAATAAATACATTCAAATAATTTCTAGAATACTTTTTTGTAAAGTTAATTGGGGCTTAATTTCTGATCAGGGACATCCCGTGGAAAAGCCTCCAACTATATACACATAAATATCTATAGATTCTGTGGTCAATGTCTGCCCTGTACAAAACTGTTTGCCCCACAAGGCAACTGTAGCCAGATTGGTTTCAATGGCTAATGCTACTAAAAACCAAGGATAACTATTTTATATTTAAACGCCATCTCGGAAACAACGTTAACTTGAAACAACGTGCAAGGCCTATCTAAACCTGCACGATGGAGAGTAGATCGAACATTGTCCCTGCGCGTTTCGCTCCTAGACAGCCATCTGCACTCCACAGTCCATGTTCAGTGCTACAGTACAGCCAGGCCGCTAGAGCGAAAAAAGAAAATGGCGTAGAGACTAAGTCCGCAAACCCCAAACCCTCACTTTCAGATAACAAATGTGGCATCTGAGAACACTAAAAAGAAAAACGGATCATGTAAACACGTAAAATACGTCAGAATGTATTAAAACAATTGACCCATTGGAGTAAATAAATGGCCGAAATGCCTTTTGAAGCCCTTCTTTTTGAACAATAGGCGCTTTTGAGAGAGGGAGAGGACTTAGTCTCTGGTCGCCATTTCTGTCCTCTCCTGAGTACTAACGTTATGAAATTGTGTAGACGCGTCAAATTTTGAGTCATCGTTTTGTATTGTCGACACAATATCGTGGACTCACCGTTGTTTCGAGGGCCACAGTCAATCTGAAAATGTAGAAAAAATAAGCATGTTTAGATAGCGTTAGCTTGAAAGCCGGCTAACTAACTTTAAACTTGGTGGACGGCAGGGAGGCAGTAGTTAGCTTGCTGGTTAGCCTGCTAAGGTTAGCATGCTACGCTGGCTGTTAACATGGCACTAAAGTGTGTCTAGCCTTTATTGCCGAGGCAAAGCTCACTTAATGAGCTATTCTTACATCGTTTTATACTGATGCAGTGATCGATATATTTACACATTATTGTTCTCTCATGGCCATCATTTTAATTAACAAATATAACTGAGTGTTGTTAAGCAAAGTCTTACAATCAAATGTGATGGCTACAAAACATGCCGAGCTAGCGCGAGTTAGCTCTGGTAACAGTTAGCCAACCTGTCAACCCAACCACATAATATACCATCAAATAAATTAATCGGATTTAACTGGAGTCAAACTTTAGAGAGGTGATAAACCATGCTTTGTATTACCTGGTTGTTGTTATGGGAGTAATCCCCACTCATTTCCTATGCTTTGTCGGACTGAGAAGAAAAAAAGTAAGTGAGAAATGTGCAGAGTTAAATCACCGGCGAGAACCTGCTGGTAGAATGAGGAAAGAAACACGAGCGGTAGACAAAGTCCCATCTGTACACCGATGCGCATGCGCAAGTAATTTAAATACGGGACCTTTGACCCCTTCCTACAGGCTCAAAAACGGACCAACTTTCTTAGCGCTGAAGTATTCCGAAACCAAATTACAACCAATAATTCATTTATTGCGTCAACTAGAGGATTTTTTTCAAATGTTCAGAGAAATATTGAAATTCTGAATCAGTATTTAAATTGTAGGCCTACTTGGAGTATTTTACATTGCAATATATGTTAATATAACAGCTTACACTGCGGTACACGATAAAGTTCTGAACGTCTGAAGTAAAAAATGCAGATCTGTGCATCTTGTTATATCAAAAATACAAAGTGTGTGTGTGTGTGTGTGTGTGTGTGTGTGTGTGTGTGTGTGTGTGTGTGTGTGTGTGTGTGTGTGTGTGTGTGTGTGTGTGTGTGTGTGTGTGTGTGTGTGTGTGTGTGTGTGTGTGTGTGCTCATCAATGTTAGTTCAGTATCAGTTCAGTTCAGTGAGAACGTATCTGCAATTTATTCTATATCACTGCAATGTATTCTATATCTCCATCTAAATCATCCATTACATAATAATTTAGATTTGATTGAGAATACATTTATTTTCGAAGTTTACACGTTTTAGGTAATTATGCATTATGCACTATACATTCTGACAAATCTGACTGAATGTTAGAGATTAATATCTAAAGTCTGATTTGATTTTCATCGCTTCATATTGGTTTCGATCGATCATGTTGCGGGATAGTCTTTAGTGCGTATTTGGCAAACTCGAGTCCTCCAACTCCAGCAAACTGTAATTATTTCTACATTAAAATAAATCAATCAACAGCCTGGAGACAATTGTAATCTCCGGTAGGAAACGGCGAAATTCTATCCCTTGCAGACAGTCATGTGTTTCCGTCGAATAGTCAAATAAATTACGGCCATCTCTTACATCTGATCTTTTCCTTGACCTCGATAGAAAATAATAAGGTCAAGGAAAGATGTGAATTAAAATTATTCAGGCTTTAGCAAAAAACAACAACGGTGCTAAAATATCCCAATGCATTTACACTAGGCTACGTCATTGTGCGACGGCGGATGTGTTGGACGAGGGTCCGCCGTGATGAAACCACAACGTTTGGGACTAGGACTAGGACTAGGCTAATAAAAGTTGCAGTTTTTTGCATACTTTGCCCCTTGCGTTTTTACTGTGTCGTTTCATGCAAAAAACAAAGTTAAAGACTCCCATACACAGAAGGGAAATTAAATAATTTTCACATTGATATGGTTACTCACACTCAAACTCCTGTCCATTCATAGCCTATTTTAGATCTCAATTAGTATGATTGTTGTAAAATAACTGTCATTGGTCATGTTGATCATTTGTTTATGTGAACGGCAGAATGATTTGTCGTTTTAGATGTTCTGCTGCAAGCAATTGTGGGATGGCATTATCTCTAGTCCATTCGAGATGGTCCAGTGTACAAGTGGTTAAGAAAGGAAAGCATTGAAGCACCTTTCCTTAGCCTTTAGAGAAGTTGAACAGCTCTTACCATGGCTGCCCCTGATACTTCCGGGTCATTTCACTCATGAGGAGCCTTCTTCACAGAGAAAAAGACTATGCCACTGTGGTCCTGGTTCCAGGCCCAGATTCCGTGGACTCTGCCCCAAGAAGTCCAACTCAGTAGGACCAAAGATGAATAGGATTGCTGGATCCTGCCTGGATCATTTATCTTGGATCCAGCAGTCCTGCTATGTTATAGCAGAAAATCTGGGGGAAGCAGAAGACTGCACAGAGTCTGGCCCGGAAATCAATAACTCCCTTGTTTTCTGTTTCGTCACAGCGATAGTCTACCGAAGAAGGCTAATATGCCCGAGTGGACGAAGCTTACAATAATGTATTTCTACAGTAGCCAAATGCACAGTGTTGATTTGAAACCTTTGCAGAGACTCTATAGATAACTACGTCTGGCTGAGTTTGTGACTGTTAATAGCTAACTACACAACACCCACGGATACCTGCCTCCAGCCAGTTGATTGGTTGAAACAAATATGAAGGGACACATAATCAAACTGCCCTTGCTAGTCTAACATCAGACTGAAGATAATAAAGGAGATACAATTCTGCACTTAAACAGAAAATGACCATAATATGTCAGCAGCGATTAATGAGAATCAAAATACTGGTATGTTCTCCTTGGAAATTGATGTGGGCACGTTTGTTTTTTGTTTGGGCCATTTCAGTCTAAACAATCGTCATGGAACCATGAGATATTCACAACTCAACAAATTAGCAGTATACTATTCAAACACACAGTGGCAGTAAACCACCCCAAATTGTGATTATGGAATGTCATAACCCTTACCCTTACTTGATAAATACGATACAATAATAATAATAATATAAAGATTAATATGTGCATGAATACCAATATGAATAATACTAGGGATACTACTAGGAATAATGTTTAAAATAATATGAATAATTTAAATAATAATATGAATATAAATAATGCTACTTGTCCCGATTTCCTCATGCTATTGTAATTAACACAGTACTATGCTGATCGACTATCACCGGGGACCTGGTGGACAACCTGTGGGTCCAGCTGATGCTGAGGCTGAGGTTTCAGCCCCCTAAACGGGGAGGGCTACAGCCAGCTAGACCAAACCTCTCCAGGGAGGTCCTGTTCATACAACTACACTAGTACAGTTATACTACCATTACAACCAGTTGAAGTCACCACATTCACAATCCACAGCTCGGCTGGTCTTCAACCTACCTCACACCACACTTCACCTCCTACCCCACAACACCACTCCTCCGCACCCTACACTGGCTACCAGTGGCTGCTCCAATCCAATTTAAGTCTCTGGCTTGCCTACCTTGCTGCCAATGGCTTTGACCAAATCTACATACAGAAAATCCTCCAACAATATACCCCAGCCCGTAAGTATCCTATGACGGTCCAAAAGCTTGCTACCTCCTAATGGAGAGCCCAGCAGCCACTCTACAAAATATCTATCATTTACTGTCCTGGATTCACCATGGTGGAACGAGCTCACCACTGACATCAGGAGCGCTGAAACCCTATCCATCTTCTGCAGCAGGCTGAAAAAGTCTTCTCAGACTGCAACTTGGACCATGATGAAAAAATATGTATATTTTAAAATAATTAAAATGTATTCTTGTTTCTTTATTGTTGCACTTAAATCAGTTTGCTTATTAATGCATTTTATGTACTACTAGAAAAATAGTACTATCGAATTTCAAATGGCTTAGTGCTGTACCTCTGCGAACCCCCTAGGGGTCGCCATCTCCGATCTCAATATTACCGGTACTATGTATTCATCTGGGTTTAATCCTACATGTCCAAAATCCAAACTATAGCAAGATTATCATCCCCTACTCTGCATTGACAGAATACATTTCTTATTATACAATATACTTTTCTCTCCTCTAATAGGCTACCCAATAGTACAACATGTAAATGTATGAAATGAGTGCATTGAACAAAAAATAACTGTTTGCTATGTTTATAATTATACTACAAATGCATCTCTAAACTTTTATTATAACTAAATGGAGACCAATTGAAGGTATTTATTTTCTAAAGTCACTACTTCATTCCAGTCGCATTAATTAAAAAAAAAAGTACAATATTGCACTGTCCAACGTTGAAGGATTCCAACATTTGTTCCATTTATTGAGAAGAAGACCGGATACCACACCAATATAGAATAATAACATCATAGATGTTACCTGCACGACCATCCCTCAATATACATACATCTATAAGTCTCATACTCATACTTCATATACAGTTAAGAAAGAGTCCCAGCACCACTCTTGGAACACCACTTTCAACGTGGTGTTGTAGTTCATTGATCCTCATTTCCAACAAATAGCTTTTCTCAACAATACTCCAGAAGGCTACGGGGTTTTGTGTCCCACCTAATTGTCCCGTAGTCTTTCCCCGGTGGCCGTGGAGAATCACAAGGTTAGCGTCGTGGCTTTGTTTTGGGAACAGTCCGTCCCCTCGCAGCCTCCCCCCTCCTGTTGGCACAGTGACAGCCGGCTCTCTTCACAGAGCGGCACGGACGCACTTTGGTACAGGAACATGTACGAGTCGCACAGCAACCTGCGCACGGGCTCGGCGGCACGGGAGGGGTCAACCGCGGCCACTTCCTCCTCCGACTGGGACAGAAAGTCGCCGAGCTGTGGGCAAGCCGTGACCTCTGGGATGTTGTAACCGCTTTGGTCGTCTCCTGATACAGAGGAAGGGAGGGTGGGGTTTAGATTAGACATCAGCCCACGTGGAGCTAATGACGTCTCTGTGTCAGCCAGCAATGTTATCTCTCAAATCGTCACGCAGCATTCCCTGAGCACCAGACAAGCTTTTGGAAGTGCAGTGAGCAGAAGCGCCAAAACAAAATCAGCATTAGCATAAACAAAAAAGTCGCCTTTTCTTAAGAGTCAAGGTGAGGCTTTAGGGGAAAGTCTGATTTAATGTTTTCTTTTTAAGTTAAGCGATGTTATGTGATGTAACAAACACTCCCTCACCACATCTATCGGCCATGCTGTCGAAGAACAGCCATGAGTGGGGGTCAGGGCCGTATTTGACAAAGGACACGTAGTGGCTGGTTTGAATACAGAGGACGGCAAACAGCTCCATTGTGTGTCTGGGAACGGTTGCACCGGTGGTCGGCTCTGCAGGCGCAGGTGCCAGGGCTCTGGGGCTGTGTCCCTGCCGCAAGGGATGAGTGTGCACCTGTTAGGGAGAGGGAGAAGATGGAGAGAGATTTAGAGGGGAACAAATAGCATCTGGTCCCATCTGTTTGGGCATGGCACATAAAAAAGAAAGTCAATAAAGAGCGCCATGCTCAGAACGTATGCACTCACAGTATTGTATGACACAACGAATGGCAAAGTATAGATAATTATTCTAATTAATATCATCATCAACATCTTAAACTATATACGACATTGCAAGATAAAAAAAAAAAGCTTTAATATTGGGCCTGGTACGCAGGTTGTATAGTAGAGTGTTCTGGTTACCTGTGTGCTGCAGACAGAACAGTACTGCTTGATTTTCCCTGGCTGGAGCTTGCTGTCTTGGAGACACTGTACACACTCATTGGTGGCTGGCTGCCCACAGATGAAGCATTCTCTGGGAGCTAAGGAGGAAAAAAAGTGATTCCAAATAGTGTCAAAAATGACACTGTTTCAAAACAAAGTGTGTCACACAAGTATTCGGTTTTCGATGTTGTAAATGTTAATTAACATTTACATTTTTGTCCGTTAGCAGACACTCTGATCCAAAAGAGACAGTGAATGCTGATAAGATAAGATAAAACTGTATCAAAACATTTCATAAAGGAGCAAGTAGGGGTTAGGGCATCCTGCTCAGGCCAGTCAGTCAGTCAGTCAGTCAGTCAGTCAGTCAGTCAGTCAGTCAGTCAGTCAGTCAGTCAGTCAGTCAGTCAGTCAGTCAGTCAGTCAGTCAGTCAGATCAGTCAGTCAGTCAGTCAGTCAGTCACAGTCAGTCGTTCAGTCAGTCAGTCAGTCAGTCAGTCAGTCAGTCAGTCAGTCAGTCAGTCAGTCAGTCAGTCAGTCAGTCAGTCAGTCAGTCAGTCAGTCAGTCAGTCAGTCAGTCAGTGAGTGAGAGTGTGTGTGTCACACACCATTGTGAAGGAGATGGCTGAGGTCCAGATGGGTAGAGGGGATGATGTGTGGGAACATCTTGTACTTCTTTCCAAACCTCGGCATCTGCAATATGAGACACGATGGGGCCTGTGGGGCAACACACACACACAAACCATTTATAGGCGTTTGATATCCATACATGAATGGCCACCTGCTGTCTACATCGTGGGGTCTTGTTTACTTCGCGGCACGTCGACCCACCTCCTCAAACTTAAGGTTGCATGACAGGAAGGAAGCGTCCAGCAGCTGTTGCACCGTTGGCACCCTCCCAGCCTGCTCTTTTTCTAGGATGATCTGGTAGGTGTACGCGCCCTCACACTTCTCCATGTTGGACCTATGGGGAAACGCCGGTTCCATCTCAGCCACTCAATACGAGTCAGTAAAACACACATTCTACTCTCTTGCTGGCTATCATCCTGACCTGAGTTTAAGCAGCGGTGCTATGCAGAGAACTTGCTGAAGCAGAATTGAGATGAACTCCTCAGGATCTGAAGAAGTGCAAGGGACAGAATTAGGACCAAAAGACTGGTGCAAAATCCAGTTCATGCAAAGACATGACCCTTTCTTATTAGATAATTAATAAAAAAAAAAGTTATATAACAACTAATAGTAATAACATGACATTAATAATTATAAGGGGTGGCTACCTTTTTCCTCTGTTCGGAAAGTGTGGCAGCCAAGCTGTTTGCGCAGGCTCATCACACTCTCAGCATGAACAAAGCCTTTTCTGGAGAGAACAGAGTAGGTGACAGTGAACAGTGAACAGTGAGCACTATCGTTGTCCAATCTGGATTACGATACTGATAAAAAAAAAAAAACTGTCATATTTGAGGTTGTATCGAAACAAAGCTGTCTATTCATTTATCACATTAAGTTGTGTACAAAAGCGTCTAGTTTGTGAAAACTCCCTGGTAGCGCCAAAACAAAACCGCCAGCTTTCTCGTAAAAAAGGATGCAAACCTGCGTAAGCGGTTGACAATCTTTTTTCTCAGTATTTGACTGGTGGCTTCTTCTTTACAATCCGGCTTTTGCCAGGAGCTATCCAGGACGGTGGAAGAGCAGAATAAACTGCAACAGGAGAAAGAAAAACCTGCTTTTAAATATAGATTAATGAAGGGTGTATTTTGTAGATATAAGGAGGACATACTGGGAATCACATGATGCGCACCCACTAGCTTTACCTGAAGAGCGTGGCATCGAGGTAACAAGAATTGAAATGCCCCTGAATCCCTCTCATCCTCCCCACTAACAGAGACGCGGCCTGGGATTCAGAGATAGGTGGTGTGTCCTCTTCAGAATCGTCTGACTCGATGTCTGAACGCAAACAAACATGGATCATTAACATCAAATCTGATTTGGGATCTACCAATAAATGGCACGGTGGGGGGGGGGGGGCGGTCAGGGTCCCACCAGGGGGGATGTCGACGCTCTTGAGGGTCTTCTTCCTGTTGAAGGAGCCGTGGAACCTCTGGTCAGGACTGCACAATGTCATGGGAACAAACAAAGCCCGGCCCGTTGGGCAAGTGAAATATCTCTGGCCTCCACAAATTCCATCTGAGAAGCCCTTCAGGTCATAGTCCTGGGAAGACAGAGAGGGGACAGATGAAGCAGCCCCGCGCCACATTAAAAACCCACTCAGAAGAGATAACACATTCTGTTGGACTTGGACTGCAATATTCACCATACATGTCATGCTGGCAATGTCATTGCCAGTGACTGTTGCTGAAATTCTTTTGCATTTGACCCTAAACCATGTCTTGAATCTCACCAGTTCGATACCCGCCCACTCCACAGTCTTGCCCGCAGGTACACCCTTCCAGCGGATGACCCCGTACACAGTGACCCCCGTGTTGGACGTGACCTCCACCATGGAGCCGACATCCAGCGGGGCTTCGTCCGCTGCAGGGCCACGGCTCGCTGTGATTCGCTGGTCCGTGCGTGTCTCGCTCGGCCTCAAACGCGTTGTCATATTGGGCAGGGAGTTGATGCGTGACACCACCTTCCTGTCAACACCTGGCGACATGTGCGGCGGTGAAACATTATGACATGGTGTGGTTCTAGAGGTAATGTCACAAGCGCTGACACCGATCGATATGGCCTGCCAGTCATTCCACAATACAGGTCTACATCCCAGGTATGCTACACAACCCGTGAGCATGCAATGTGCACAAGTGCCAGGCCATGTGATGTGCGCCGTCGGGCATTCTACAGCATGACAATCTCAGGTTTTTCTGGTTCACTTTTGTCTGCTCTCGTAAAATGTTGTTGATCTGATCTTAATCAGATCCCATGTTTCTGCTTTTACTGTGCGCATGCATGTTGGTCGCAGTTGCTTTACTCACAACCTCTACGTATTGGAAAAGCGTACAGAAGATGCGCGTCAAAGACAGGTTTTCCATTTACAAATAACAATAAACAGTTTGGTTACAACTGTTTCCATTAGATTCCATTAGCGAACATAAACTGTGTTTTACTGGTATTTTCCATAAAGCCTGGCAATGGAATGTTAAAAAGCTATTTCCCGAGTATAAGCTGATGGTTTGTCTTTCTTTTGCAAATTATTGTAACGTAGCTAATGTTTGTTTGTAGTGACATCCTAACATCAATTACTCCGAGACTATAATTTGAATGCAGAAATAATTGATGGAATTTCCCTTCTTGTATTGGTCAGAAATGTTGGGAGGCTAGCTTTAAAAGAAACAAGTATTCACATAAAACCTCAGATTGATTATTTCATTTTCGTTTAGGTTTTGTGCAATAATCCCCACACCATCCTTGCTATCTTGACCGTCTATTTATTTATTTGACTGTTGTATGTTTTAGTTCATTACTTATACATCGGTCCACCTCTTGTTAATTTTCCCCAAATTTATCAACCTATAAATAATTATACTAATAATTACGATGATTATTCCCATCCTGTTCTTCTGCTGTGGTACACTCATTTAACGTCTGACCCACGTTATGAAGAACATGGTACCTGGTACCATGCAGTACCTACCGCCAGTGTGGCCATCGGCCCAGTGAGGCCTAAAGGGAACCGTGTAGCCAGGGACCACCTGGACAATGTCTGCTGCACTGAACAGAGGCAGAGGGGCTGGCTTCTTGGTCCCAGCACTCTTCTCCTGGTCCTATAAGAGAGAAAGTGAGAGAAAACAAATAACAAATAAAATACAGCTAGTTAGAGGGTATTTGAAAAATGGACACTCTACATGGTGTGAGATTTGAAACCATTGTAGCACTTCTTTTTCACGTTAACGACCGCTGGCCGTGTTGGTGTTCACGCCAACATATCCCCGCCTTGGTCAAAACAAATATGAAGCTAAGAAAGTGAAACGCCTTGTTCACCGAGATTTGAGCTTGTCAGCCTATAGACTAAAGACTGAAGTCTGACTTGTGGGAGAGGTTGAAGTAAAAAGTAACTGAATAACAAAAACATATCTTCCAGGGCTGCTTATAAAACTGAAGTAATCAGAACATAACTTATTAAACACAGATCTATTTTGAATAAAAGATACATACGTATTAACAAAATAATATCTTGGCTGGATCCAACCCATACTCCAACATTAATCACCAAAGGCGGAGTAAAAGCAAGTTAGGCTGTGACATTACTCTCAAGTTGTCATGTCCTATACGTTGTTATGTTATGGCATTGACTTTTTTTTTTTTTTTTTAATGGTGGCAACTAGTTATGTATTTACTGTTTATAGTTAGAGATTAAAAAAAAGACTAAATATGCTAGGATAAATTCCTCGCCCACCGGATTGAATGATGAAAGAAAACACATAAGGGATCTTTTCCATACCAACAACTCCACTTCGAACCCAAGCATATGAAGGTCCTCTGCATTCTCCTTCCTTCCAATCTTCATCAGGTTTTTAACCAGTGCTGGCAAGTGTCCTTTCTTGTACTTCAACATCACTATATCATGCTGGGACAGTTCACAGATGGCAGAGAACAGCTGGGGGTCGCAGATCAGCTCAACACGCTTGTTTGCAATGGGCACAAAGAGCAGGAGCTGGGCCTGGTGACGGGTAAGGGGGTACGTGTCCTCCTTCTTCACGGTGCCCCCACTATTGGGGCTGCCTGCGTTGCTGCTGCCAGTGTACATCAACCCCAACACCTCTCCATCCTGCCTCTCTTCCTCCACACGACCAATGCATCCCCGGGAGAATCCTTTCCATGACTTCCCCCGAGTGACTATAAAGAATTTCTCTTTTCCAACAGCTTTGTCTTCCATTTTGTTGAATTTTAAAATAAAGTATAGACGTTGTAGGATGTATCTTTGATAGGTTATTTCAGGCCGCTGGGTTATTTCTGGGCCACCTGGCAAGCTGCTTAGCAGAAGGGATGTTGAAGACAGAGAAATTCAACCTGGGAAAAAGGTGCAAATTTTTTTTTAATTCCAATGGAAGGACAAAAATTCTCAGAAGTAATCAATTAAAATTGATTGCCGTGGATAATCTAATGTGCAAGGCACATAAGTAAACACCTGCATATGTAACCATCTCCAGGTACTATGAAACTCTCACAGACCCTGCTTACTTTGCTTTTAAACTATGCTTGGAAGAACCGTCCACGAAAACCCAAGTGAAGTGAATAATTGCAATGTTCTCTCTAGTGTACCCTATGCCTGTGGCAGTGAATTGTTAACCCGTGCAGACAGAAAGACAGAAAACATTGCCATGGACCTCGTTAAGGACAATAATAAACCTAATTCAAAATAAGTCCCTGCCAAAGATCCACTGACGTTGAATGTTACTTTACATGATCTTATGGCCCCCCGATAAGAACACCTGACCCCAGCCTGAACCCCTTAAATGCAATGGTCTAGAAGTCCACTGAGTCTATGCTACATGTGAAAAAGTGTAGTACCTACCCCGTCTAAAGGTTATTTCAACTTCATCAGTTCGTTGTTGAAACACTGTAGCGTTAGCCTCCTCTTCATTAGTTTTGAACAAGGAAGTTTCGACGAGCAGCTGATATAAACGTGTAACCGACCACGCCTCCACTCGTTCTCCTACCTGCTGCCCACTTAACTCCACGAAATAGACACGTCAGACATTTACGGATATCCTTCCAATAAATCTAAAAGGAAGATGGAAACCCAAAGAAGATTAACTGATTGGAAAAGTTGCCTAACATATAGGGAGACAAGTTTCCCAGAATGAAACCTGAATGCAGAGGTGCGAGTGTGTGCAGCTTTCCACCTGAACTTCCGTCTTCCAGACTCCTCTGGCTCTTTCAGACGTTGCGTGGCTCCTTTGAGTGACATGTTAATTAGATATACATCATACGTAGGCTGATGGGTCAAATTCTTATGTGTCATGTTTACGGTGAAGGCCAGACGTGACGTTCGTGACAAATGCAAATGCATTTTAAAGTTCAAGTTTTTTTGGTTTGGTTGGATCCGATGACTCAAAAGTTATTTTATCGCAGGAGTGCCCTCTATTGGACGGTACGCGTAACACTATCGATTGGCAAGGTAGCCCTCTTCCGGCCACATCACTTCCCAAATAAGAGACTAAAGACAAAGCCTTTTTATAGCCAAGACTTTAGGTATTTTGCCATCAGGGAGGGAGTGAGTGAGGTTCTTCCATAGACTTCTTCGTAGACAACAAAGTTAAACTTAACTTTGGATTAAGAGGTCCTTTTCATGTAGAGTCACAACTTTCAAATAATGTAGTCCTGAAGGTGAGGGGTCTACATCCCTACCTGTATGTCCAGGTGAGAGCACAATGGGGGTATGACATAAGACAGGATCCTCTGAACTCAGAACAAGTTTTTCTAGCTAGAAAAGTTGCATTAATTGAAACGGAATTCTCAAATGTGAAGCCTTGACTCATTTTTTTAAAATCCCTTCCTGGCATTGCAGCAAACTCAGTATGGAGTTTTCTTTTTGACACTGAATCCAAAGTTATAGATAAATGCTATATATAAACTGAAGGAAAGTCAAGTTTTCCAGTAGCAGCAGTAGACAACAGAAGGCAAGATACAATGAAATAGATAAGATAAGGAAAGTAGTAGTCTTGTACCATACCATAAATGGTATGATACAAGAAGATAAAAGATTTACAATGACATGGTATATGGCACCTACACATATACACGTTCATATACACCAATACACACCCACAAATCACGTCAGAAAAGTGTATATATCCATAGAAACACACAAACATACACATGATACACTCAAAAGTACGCCAATAAATACATACCCCAGTGCATACATGTTCATACACACACACACACACACACACACACACACACACACACACACACACACACACACACACACACACACACACACACACACACACACTTGCGTATATACATAAATACTGTTACATCCGTAAACACTACACACACAGCACACATAACAAACCACAATTGTTAATCAGCTTTAACAAATAATCGTCAAAACAAAATCAATTACATAGTCTTAACACATTGTCATGACATTCAGAGTGTGATGAATGTCACATGATTGACAAGAATTGGTCCGCTAGCTGCGAAGAAACACCAAACATTTTAGTATCCAATTAGTAGAAGACCTGAGGGGGTTCATAATTATACTTCTTAATGGCCCTCTTAAGCAAAGGAATGCAGTCAATGCTACTAGCACAGCATACATTCTGGCTTTGATTCATTGGGTTGCCGAATAATACATGGGTATTATGGCATTATGGCAGAGTGAATTCCTGCACTGATAACATCCACACTATTTGTGGCATTATCTACCAAAAGTGAACACATAATGACAGCATGAAAGTTCCTTTAATCCACTCAAATATCTCTCATCAACTCATTCAATATAATTTATTATTTACTGAGCCAGTTGAATTTCATCTACTTCTGCTATACCATAGTATCATTTTGGGCAAGTAGGTTTTGAAATGATCATTAAATGATGGATGACATTCTCTCGAGTCAGTTCATGTTTATTGTTTTTTGAAAGTTACACATTCCGTGACTGCATGCTAGAAATCACATGGTAGGTATGTCACTCATTCAGCTTCATTTGAAATGCGGAAGGCTTTGACGAAACAACGCACCTCATCCCACGAGATGTAAAACTTCATAAGATTTTAGCTGCTGAATTGCTTTGATAATATTTTGCTGTGGAGACAGGGTTCACATGGATTGGTTTGTCTGGAGCTGCACAAAGAAATGATATAAATGAGGTGGATTCATGACTTTATTATCTCAGCCTAGCTTCTCGTGTGCCGTCCCCGACGCTGATCCGAGCGCTTGGTCCTTGTATCCACCTGCTCAGTGGGTGTGGCTGCGGCAGCCCGGCTGCTGCAGGTAGGCGCTGCTGTGTGTGTGGGACCTGTGGCTCTCGCTCTGCTGGCGGGCGCAGTTCTGGCGCTGGAGACTGCTCCGCGTCAGCTGGTGGCGCTTCTCCCCGGCCTGAGCCCTCTGGACCCGAGAGGGGTCTGTAACCTTGGCCAGCGCGGCGGCCCGGGGACGCCACGTTCTGGAGGACCCCCGCGATCAGTGCGCTGCGGTCCACCAGAATCTCCGGTTCTGACGGCCTAGGAAACATACCTAGGTGAGGTTAACAGGAAATCACATCTCTAAATCAGGTCAGAAAATGCATTCAAAAAAATCACTTGGTTTGCACACTCAAAAGCCAGAGTTTAGAATACAGTGTCTAGGAGCTGTACACTGTATCCTCAACCGTCTGTAGTCTGAAACTTTAAGTACTCAGAGGCACCTTCGTCTCAAGGCGTGTCAAGATATGAAACAACCTTGTTGCAGAGATTTTCATTCCCCTCTTACCCGCTGACATCTCCTGGGTTAGGGTCAGGGTGTTCACTCAGAGCAGGCGTCAACACAGCACCTTGAATTTGGTCCTCCTCTCCTGAACACCCCTCGCTGACAGCTTCTGTGGAGACATGGGGCGATCAACATCACCGCCGCTGTTAGGGGTACTATCATTCATATAGAATGAACACATCGACTATGACAGGGTGAACATTTTAACATCAGCCATTAATGTTTTGAAAAACTAAAAACTGCACTCTGGTAAACTGTCTGTCCTGACATACTTTGTTCGTACAACTGACAACAGGAACGGACGCTATAAGCGACGTAATAATACGAAAACAAATAACCTCTCAGGTTCAGCAGAAGCCAGCCTTCGTCAACCACTTCCTCCGCTGGGCTGGGCATCGTCGGCATCGTCGTGGCAGTCTTCTCTCTCTCCACCAAAAAAGCAGGCGGCGATTGCCAGTGAACATGTCTGTATCTCTGCTGACTCCAACCAGCCAGGTCTTTTGTCTCTTGCTGTTCTTCTAGAGGTCAGGTGGTGCGATGAAGAGCTTCTCCCAGCTTGATGGTCTGCTGCTGTTGTGCATAGAGAGAAAAGAAGGATGAGTTAAGTCTATATTGGATACAGTGGCCCAGTCTTTGAACAGAAACTTCACACACTGACTTATTGTTAATACTATTTGATAATATGGCATATACAATTTTATTAATCCCCAAGTTTTACATATCGACTCTGTTTTACATATCACCTCATATTTTATATATCACCAAACAACAAAGGTCCTCTCCTCTTTCAAAGTAGGTCATCATTACTTTCAAACCCGTTATTATTTTGTCCTAATTAAATTCAGGCAACCTCGTCAGCTGACTACAGTGACCAATAAGGTTTCATGTAATACATTTAAACAATCCACATCACTCTATGGGCCATATGTTGTCAGGACAAGGAGGAGGGGGCTGCATCTCTTGCGGAGTTGAACGCTTAATTTTACCAAGAACAGTTGGCGTCGAGGTTTAGGGTCTATGAATACTGCACTGTATACATATGTAAACGATTTCCATTCATTGCCATAGACGTGGATATGCATTGAAAAGGGCAGAAGACTTGATAGTGAATAGGCAATAGCAACAGTGATCCAAAAGTCTAGAGAGGATGGTTGACATGCCAATGATTTTAACTTAAAGGTAAAGGAATTGCGAATTGATGGTTTTTGATTTTATAGTTGATGTGCTGGACAGATGCTTGCCTAAAAGCTTTCAAATATTGGTTAGATGAAAGACCCATTACTATTTCGTTATTATAGCGATATGTCGCACTCGCGTTTTAAATGGTTACAATCCAGAGTTATCCATCATTTATTGAAGTGTCATTAACAACGTAAGAAAAAGAACACATTACAAACAGTGTGACCATAACAACCATTCATTTATGTTGTACTTACCTGCGAATGATGAACCTCAAATATATTCGGAAATCGTGTTGCAGTTCTCGATGGGAAAATTGCAGACCAGCAGCATATATCTTTATGTATTTGTTAAGATTTATGATATGCTACAATATTGCTCTCTTTGTGTTCTTGTTTGCACCGAATTTGAAATCGACCACTGCTGACAGGGCCAACGAAGCCCCTCCCATTCCACGGATTCGACCAATCAGACACCACCACGCTTGTCCTTTAAAAAAAGTAGGTTTGCTTGACGAAAAAATGTTATATTATTTTGCGTGAGATGCTATTTTATATTATTAACCCATGAAAGTTAATATGGGTGCTGTTTGGAGCCTTAATTAATGGTTGTAGGTGACTCAGGCATGTAGCGCTATGCCTTTAGTGTTAATCTGGGATCAATTTCCATTTTTTGCCCTCAGGTTTGGAAAAAGTTGAACAGAAAGTTCTTAGTTACACAGAAAAAGAATACAAACTAATTAATAATGCAACCGTCTCATGAAGATGTGTTTTCCAAATCCCAATAACCCAATTAGGCCTATATCCTAGCGATTATTGTCAAAAATTCGGAGACGTTTAATACACCATACATCCTGAAGATGGAGGAGTTGCCTCTTCTGATAAAGTTCATGAAGCCCAGAGCTGTTACTTGGAGCCTGTTTCAACTGTTCTTCAGCATTGCGTCTACCATAGGAGGTACGCAGGGTACTAGCAGGTGGTAGAATTGAAAATAAATATACTTCTAAATTGTTCAATAAATTAAATAGGAATATGGTTTCATCATAAGAAAAGTTGATATTTTTGTCAAATTCCAATTATTATATTTTCCATTGGAATATCTGGCTGATTTGTATATGAAGGTAGTAGCCTACCTCACAAGGCCTTTGATGGACGATTGAGTTACCTAGTATAATTTAAGTCAAATGTTTGGGAACGAATAAATGTACTTTTTTGTTAGGTTGCAATATATTTAACAACTTATTAACAGGGATCGGGATGTTTTTTCTATAATAATTCTTGAAAAACATCGCTAACCCCGACCAAAGATAATAATAATAGTATATTTACATTTTGACCCTGCTGCAAAATATATTGTTTTGGGCAATTAGTGCTTTCTCTTGCTAGGCCCAGGCTGGGTCATAAGATGCCGCAGGCCCACCTGACCATGCGAGGTTACAGCTATTCAGGAGACTGCAGCCTTCAATAATAACGCATCCTTCATCACAGTTTATAGTCACCACGGTATCTAACAATAGGGATTCGATTTCCACTTATTATCTTTCTCTTTAATAGGTCGCAGTTTAGCCCTATTTTGGAATTTGGGCTTCAGAGGATATCCTCTTCTAGGGATGTTATTGGTTAGGTACTGGATGGCGAATGAGTATATGGACTCACAGTTTACAGGGATCAGTGTGATGCGAGTGTCCATGTCAGAGAAAGGATAGTGCGTTGTTTCAACTTGCCTGTGTAACTGTGGTGTGACTTGCACCACGTTGGATTTGTATGGTCGGCGTGAATGAGGCGAGCTGCATACCAGCCTACTTTACCTCCGGATGGGGCAACTTTAATAAGAACACTATTTCCTACAGTATCCGCATTGCAAATTTGACAGTTATATTTTGAGTGGGCGATGCATTGTATAGTGCATCATTATCGCTTGGAAACTTGAATTGATGTTGATGTTGATGTTTGTAGATATTGTGATGTGTGGTGTATGTCTGTAGCGTAAAGTGTATACTTGCGCACATTCGCGCTTCCTAACTAGCGGGAGGACTGGGAGGTAGGGGTGTGTGCCTCCTCGGGTCGAGGCACCTCCTGTTGCTTTTGTCAGAGTCTTTCTACAGAGTTGCGAACATTTAGTTATCTTGGGGACCGCCCGCACTTCGCAGTCTAGTTTTAAAGTAGAAGGAAAGGGACCACATT
>OLKM01001280.1:80000-92821 GCA_900291075.1 Melanogrammus aeglefinus | reverse complement strand
GATGTTGCGCCGTGGGCATTCCTGACAGCATGAACAATTCTCAGTTTTTCTGGTCACTTTGTCTGCTCTCGGGTAAGAATGTGTTGACTGATCTTAATCAGATCCCATGTATTTTCTGCTTTTACTGTGGCAGGATGTTGGTCGCAGTTGCTTTACTCCACACCTCTAACGTAATTGGAAAGCGTACAGAAGAATGCGCGTCAAAGACAGGTTTTTCCCATTTCAAAATACAAATAAACAGTTTGGGTTACAACTGTTTCATTAGATTCCATTAGCGAACTAAACTGGTGTTTTACTGGTTATTTTCCATAAAGCCCTGGCAATGGGAATGTTAAAAGTATTTTCCGAGTATAAGCTGATGGTTTGTTCTTTTTTTTTGCAAATTATTGTAACGAAGCTAATGTTTGTTTGTAGTGACATTCTAACATCATTTCTCCGAGACTAATAATTTGAATGCGAAATATTGATGGAATTTCCCTTTGTATTGGGTCAGAAGATGTTGGGAGGGCTAGCTTTAAAAGAACCAGTATTCACATAAACCTCCAGAATTGATTTATTTCATTTTCGTTTTAGGTTTTGTGCAATAATCCCACACATCCTTGCTATCTTGACCGTCTATTTATTTATTTGACTGTTTGTATGTTTTAGTTCATTATTATTACATCGGTCCACCTCTTGTTAATTTTCCCCAAATTTTTCAACCTATAAATAATTATACAATAATTACGATGATTATTCCCATCCTGTTCTTCTGCTGTGGTACACTCATTTAACGTCTGACCAACGTTATGAGAACATTGGTACCTGGTACCATGCAGTACCTTACCGCCAGTGTGGCCATCGGCCCAGTGAGGCCTAAAGGGAACCGTGTAGCCAGGGACCACCTGGACAATGTCTGCTGCGCACTGAACAGAGGCAGAGGGGCTGGCTTCTTGGTCCAGCACTCTTCTCCTGGTCCTATACGAAGAGAAAGTGAGAGAAAACAAATAACAAATAAAATACAGCTAGTTAGAGGGTATTTGAAAAATGGACACTCTACATGGTGTGAGATTTGAAACCATTGTAGCACTTCTTTTTCACGTTAACGACCGCTGGCCGTGTTGGTGTTCACGCCAACATATCCCCGCCTTGGTCAAAACAAATATGAAGCTAAGAAAGTGAAACGCCTTGTTCACCGAGATTTGAGCTTGTCAGCCTATAGACTAAAGACTGAAGTCTGACTTGTGGGAGAGGTTGAAGTAAAAAGTAACTGAATAACAAAAACATATCTTCCAGGGCTGCTTATAAAACTGAAGTAATCAGAACATAACTTATTAAACACAGATCTATTTTGAATAAAAGATACATACGTATTAACAAAATAATATCTTGGCTGGATCCAACCCATACTCCAACATTAATCACCAAAGGCGGAGTAAAAGCAAGTTAGGCTGTGACATTACTCTCAAGTTGTCATGTCCTATACGTTGTTATGTTATGGCATTGACATTTTTTTTTTTTTTTTTTTAATGGTGGCAACTAGTTATGTATTTACTGTTTATAGTTAGAGATTAAAAAAAAGACTAAATATGCTAGGATAAATTCCTCGCCCACTGGATTGAATGATGAAAGAAAACGCATAAGGGATCTTTTCCATACCAACAACTCCACTTCGAACCCAAGCATATGAAGGTCCTCTGCATTCTCCTTCCTTCCAATCTTCATCAGGTTTTTAACCAGTGCTGGCAAGTGTCCTTTCTTTGTACTTCAACATCATCTTATCATCATGTGGACAGTTCACAGATGGCAGAGAACAGCTGGGGGTCGCAGATCAGCTCAACACGCTTGTTTGCAATGGGCACAAAGAGCAGGAGCTGGGCCTGGTGACGGGGTAAGGGGGTACGTGTCCTCCCTTCTTCACGGTGCCCCCACTATTTGGCGTGCCTGCGTTGCTGCTGCCAGTGTACATCAACCCCAACACCTCTCCATCCTGCCTCTCTTCCCTCACACGACCACATGCATTGCATCCGGGAGAATCCTTTCCATTGACTTCCCCCGAGTGACTATAAAGAATTTTCTCTTTTCCAAACAGCTTTGTCTTCCATTTTGTTTGAATTTTAAATATAAAGTAATAGACGTTGTAGGATGTATCTTTGATAGGTTATTTCAGGCCGCTGGGTTATTTCTGGGCCACCTGGCAAGCTGCTTAGCAGAAGGGATGTTGAAGACAGAGAAATTCAACCTGGGAAAAAGGGTGCAATTTTTTTTTTAATTTCCAATGGAAGGACAAAAAGTTCTCAGAAGTAATCAATTAAAATTGATTGCCGTGGTATAACTCAATGTTGCAGGCACATAAGTAAACACCTGCATATGTAACCATCTCCAGGTACTATGAAACTCTCACAGACCCTGCTTACTTTGCTTTTAAACTATGCTTGGAGGAACCGTCCACGAAAACCCAAGTGAAGTGAATAATTGCAATGTTCTCTCTAGTGTAGGCCTACCCTATGCCTGTGGCAGTGAATTGTTAACCCGTGCAGACAGAAAGACAGAAAACATTGCCATGGACCTCGTTAAGGACAATAATAAATCTAATTCAAAATAAGTCCCTGCCAAAGATCCACTGACGTTGAATGTTACTTTACAGGATCTTATGGCCCCCCGATAAGAACACCTGACCCCAGCCTGAACCCCTTAAATGCAATGGTCTAGAAGTCCACTGAGTCTATGTGCTACATGTGAAAAAGTGTAGTACCTACCCCGTCTAAAGGTTATTTCAACTTCATCAGTTCGTTGTTGAAACACTGTAGCGTTAGCCTCCTCTTCATTAGTTTTGAACAAGGAAGTTTCGACGAGCAGCTGATATAAACGTGTAACCGACCACGCCTCCACTCGTTCTCCTACCTGCTGCCCACTTAACTCCACGAAATAGACACGTCAGACATTTACGGATATCCTTCCAATAAATCTAAAAGGAAGATGGAAACCCAAAGAAGATTAACTGATTGGAAAAGTTGCCTAACATATAGGGAGACAAGTTTCCCAGAATGAAACCTGAATGCAGAGGTGCGAGTGTGTGCAGCTTTCCACCTGAACTTCCGTCTTCCAGACTCCTCTGGCTCTTTCGGACGTTGCGTGGCTCCTTTGAGTGACATGTTAATTAGATATACATCATACGTAGGCTGATGGGTCAAATTCTTATGTGTCATGTTTACGGTGAAGGCCAGACGTGACGTTCGTGACAAATGCAAATGCATTTTAAAGTTCAAGTTTTTTTGGTTTGGTTGGATCCGATGACTCAAAAGTTATTTTATCGCAGGAGTGCCCTCTATTGGACGGTACGCGTAACACTATCGATTGGCAAGGTAGCCCTCTTCCGGCCACATCACTTCCCAAGACTTTAGGTATTTTGCCATCAGGGAGGGAGTGAGTGAGGTTCTTCCATAGACTTCTTCGTAGACAACAAAGTTAAACTTAACTTTGGATTAAGAGGTCCTTTTCATGTAGAGTCACAACTTTCAAATAATGTAGTCCTGAAGGTGAGGGGTCTACATCCCTACCTGTATGTCCAGGTGAGAGCACATTGGGGGTATGACATAAGACAGGATCCTCTGAACTCAGAACAAGTTTTTTTTAGTAGAAAAGTTGCATTAATTGAAACGGAATTCTCAAATGTGAAGCCTTGACTCATTTTTTTAAAATCCCTTCCTGGCATTGCAGCAAACTCAGTATGGAGTTTTCTTTTTGACACTGAATCCAAAGTTATAGATAAATGCTATATATAAACTGAAGGAGAGTCAAGTTTTCCAGTAGCAGCAGTAGACAACAGAAGGCAAGATACAATGAAATAGATAAGATAAGGAAAGTAGTAGTCTTGTACCATACCATAAATGGTATGATACAAGAAGATAAAAGATTTACAATGACATGGTATATGGCACCTACACATATACACGTTCATATACACCAATACACACCCACAAATCACGTCAGAAAAGTGTATATATCCATAGAAACACACAAACATACACATGATACACTCAAAAGTACGCCAATAAATACATACCCCAGTGCATACATGTTCATACACACACACACACACACACACACACACACACACACACACACACACACACACACACACACACACACACACACACACACACACACACACACACACTTGCGTATATACATAAATACTGTACATCCGTAAACACTCACACACAAGCACACATAACAAACCACAATTGTTAATCAGCTTTAACAAATAATCGTCAAAACAAATCAATTACATAGTCTTAACACATTGTCATGACATTCAGTGTGATGAATGTCACATGATTGACAAGAATTGGTCCGCTAGCTGCGAAGAAACACCAAACATTTTAGTATCCAATTAGTAGAAGACCTGAGGGGGTTCATAATTATACTTCTTAATGGCCCTCTTAAGCAAAGGAATGCAGTCAATGCTACTAGCACAGCATACATTCTGGCTTTGATTCATTGGGTTGCCGAATAATACATGGGTATTATGGCATTAATGGCAGAGTGAATTCCTGCACTGATAACATCCACACTATTTTGTGGCATTTATCTATCAAAAAGTGAACACATAATGACAGAAATGAAAGTTCCTTTAAATCCACTCAAATATCTCTCATCAACTCATTCAATATAATTTATTATTTACTGAGCCAGTTGAATTTTCATCTACTTCTGCTAATACCCTAGTATCATTTTGGGCAAGTAGGTTTTGAAATGATCATTAAATGATGGATGACATTCTCTCGAGTCAGTTCATGTTTATTGTTTTTTGAAAGTTACACATTCCGTGACTGCATGCTAGAAATCACATGGTAGGTATGTCACTCATTCAGCTTCATTTGAAATGCGGAAGGCTTTGACGAAACAACGCACCTCATCCCACGAGATGTAAAACTTCATAAGATTTTAGCTGCTGAATTGCTTTGATAATATTTTGCTGTGGAGACAGGGTTCACATGGATTGGTTTGTCTGGAGCTGCACAAAGAAATGATATAAATGAGGTGGATTCATGACTTTATTATCTCAGCCTAGCTTCTCGTGTGCCGTCCCCTACGCTGATCCGAGCGCTTGGTCCTTGTATCCACCTGCTCAGTGGGTGTGGCTGCGGCAGCCCGGCTGCTGCAGGTAGGCGCTGCTGTGCGTGTGGGACCTGTGGCTCTCGCTCTGCTGGCGGGCGCAGTTCTGGCGCTGGAGACTGCTCCGCGTCAGCTGGTGGCGCTTCTCCCCGGCCTGAGCCCTCTGGACCCGAGAGGGGTCTGTAACCTTGGCCAGCGCGGCGGCCCGGGACGCCACGTTCTGGAGGACCCCCGCGATCAGTGCGCTGCGGTCCACCAGAATCTCCGGTTCTGACGGCCTAGGAAACATACCTAGGTGAGGTTAACAGGAAATCACATCTCTAAATCAGGTCAGAAATGCATTCAAAAACATCACTTGGTTTGCACACTCAAAGCCAGAGTTTAGAATACAGTGTCTAGGAGCTGTACACTGTATCCTCAACCGTCTGTAGTCTGAAACTTTAAGTACTCAGAGGCACCTTCGTCTCAAGGCGTGTCAAGATATGAAACAACCTTGTTGCAGAGATTTTCATTCCCCTCTTACCCGCTGACATCTCCTGGGTTAGGGTCAGGGTGTTCACTCAGAGCAGGCGTCAACACAGCACCTTGATTTTTGGTCCTCCTCTCCTGAAACACCCCTCGCTGACAGCTTCTGTGGAGACATGGGGCGATCAACATCACCGCTGCTGTTAGGGGTACTATCATTCATATAGAATGAACACATCGACTATGACAGGGTGAACATTTTAACATCAGCCATTAATGTTTTGAAAAACTAAAAACTGCACTCTGGTAAACTGTCTGCCCTGACATACTTTGTTCGTACAACTGACAACAGGAACGGACGCTATAAGCGACGTAATAATACGAAAACAAATAACCTCTATGGTTCAGCAGAAGCCAGCCTTCGTCAACCACTTCCCCGCTGGGCTGGGCATCGTCGGCAGTCTTCTCCTCTCCACCAAAAAGCAGGCGGGCGATTGCAGTGAACATGTCTGTATCTCTGCTGACTCCCACCAGCCAGGTCTTTGTCTCTTGCTGTTCTTCTAGAGGTCAGGTGGTGCGATGAAAGGCTTCTCCCAGCTTGATGGTCTGCTGCTGTTGTGCATAGAGAGAAAAGAAGGATGAGTTAAGTCTATATTGGATACAGTGGCCCAGTCTTTGAACAGAAACTTCACACACTGACTTATTGTTAATACTATTTGATAATATGGCATATACAATTTTATTAATCCCCAAGTTTTACATATCGACTCTGTTTTACATATCACCTCATATTTTATATATCACCAAACAACAAAGGTCCTCTCCTCTTTCAAAGTAGGTCATCATTACTTTCAAACCCGTTATTATTTTGTCCTAATTAAATTCAGGCAACCTCGTCAGCTGACTACAGTGACCAATAAGGTTTCATGTAATACATTTAAACAATCCACATCACTCTATGGGCCATATGTTGTCAGGACAAGGAGGAGGGGGCTGCATCTCTTGCGGAGTTGAACGCTTAATTTTACCAAGAACAGTTGGCGTCGAGGTTTAGGGTCTATGAATACTGCACTGTATACATATGTAAACGATTTCCATTCATTGCCATAGACGTGGATATGCATTGAAAAGGGCAGAAGACTTGATAGTGAATAGGCAATAGCAACAGTGATCCAAAAGTCTAGAGAGGATGGTTGACATGCCAATGATTTTAACTTAAAGGTAAAGGAATTGCGAATTGATGGTTTTTGATTTTATAGTTGATGTGCTGGACAGATGCTTGCCTAAAAGCTTTCAAATATTGGTTAGATGAAAGACCCATTACTATTTCGTTATTATAGCGATATGTCGCACTCGCGTTTTAAATGGTTACAATCCAGAGTTATCCATCATTTATTGAAGTGTCATTAACAACGTAAGAAAAAGAACACATTACAAACAGTGTGACCATAACAACCATTCATTTATGTTGTACTTACCTGCGAATGATGAACCTCAAATATATTCGGAAATCGTGTTGCAGTTCTCGATGGGAAAATTGCAGACCAGCAGCATATATCTTTATGTATTTGTTAAGATTTATGATATGCTACAATATTGCTCTCTTTGTGTTCTTGTTTGCACCGAATTTGAAATCGACCACTGCTGACAGGGCCAACGAAGCCCCTCCCATTCCACGGATTCGACCAATCAGACACCACCACGCTGTCCCTTTAAAAAAAGTAGGTTTGCTTGACGAAGAAATGTTATTATTTTGCGTGAGATGCTATTTTATATTATTAACCCATGAAAGTTAATATGGGTGCTGTTTGGAGCCTTAATTAATGGTTGTAGGTGACTCAGGCATGTAGCGCTATGCCTTTAGTGTTAATCTGGGATCAATTTCCATTTTTTGCTCTCAGGTTTGGAAAAAGTTGAACAGAAAGTTCTTAGTTACACAGAAAAAGAATACAAACTAATTAATAATGCAACCGTCTCATGAAGATGTGTTTTCCAAATCCCAATAACCCAACTATATTCCTAGTGATTTATTGTCAAAAATTCGGAGACGTTTAATACCACATACATCCTGAAGATGGAGGAGTTGCTCTTCTGATAAGTTCATGAAGCCCAGAGCTGTTACCTTGAGCCTGTTTCACTGTTCTTCAGCATTGCGTCTACCATAGGAGGTACGCAAGGGTACTGCAGGTGGTAGAATTGAAAATAAATATACTATCTAAATTGTTCAATAAATTAAATAGGAATATGGTTCATCATAAAGAAAAAGTGATATTTTGTCAATTCCATTATATATTTTCCATTGGAATATCTGCTGATTTGTATATGAGGTAGTAGCCTACACAAAAGGCCTTGATGACGATTGAGTACCTAGTATAATTTAAGTCAAATGTTGGGAACGAATAAATGTACTTTTTTTGTTAGTTGCAAATATATTTAACAACTTATAACAGGGATCGGGATGTTTTTTTCTAAATAATTCTGAAAAACATCCCCCCACCCCCGACAAAGATAATTATAATAGTTATTTACATTTTGACCCTGCTGCCAAAATATATTGTTTGGGCATTAGTGCATTCTCTGCTAGGCCCAAGCTGGGTCATAAGATGCCGCAGGCACCACCTGACCCAATGCGAGGTTACAGCTATCAGGAGACTGCAGCCTTCAATAATAACGCTATCCTTCAATCACAGTTATGTCACACGGATATCTAACAATAGGGATTCGATTTCCCACTTAATTATCTTTCTCTTTAAATAGGTCGCAGTAGCCCTATTTGGAAATTGGCTCAGAGGATATCCTTCTAGGATATGGTAGGTCTGGATGCGAATGTATATTGCATCACAGTTAAGCATCCAGTGTGATGCGAGTGTCCATGTCAGAGAAGATAGTGCGTTTTCAACTTGCTGTGTAACTGTGTGACTGCACCCACGTGGATTGTATGGTCGCGAATGAGGCGAGCCTGCATACCAGCCTACTTTACCTCCGATGGGCAACTTTAATAAAACACTATTTCTACAGATGACTGGCATTTGACAGTATATTTGAGGGGCGATGCACTTATAGTGCACAATTATCGCTTGGAAACATGAATTGATGTTGATTGATGTTGTAGATGATGATGTTGTTGTGTGTCTGTGCGTAAAGTAGTATACTTGCGCACATTTCGCCTCCTAACTAGCGGAGGACTGGAGGAGGGGTGTGCCCTCGGGGCGAGCACACCCCTGTTGCTTATGTCAGAGTCTTTCTACAGAGGCGAACATTTAGTTATCTTGGGACCGCCGCACTCACAGTCTAGTTTTAAAAGTAGAAGAAAGGACCACATTTGGATGTTTTTTTTTTCCTTCTTACTTTTTTAAGAATCCAAGGGACATATTAATCGGATAATTCTGCGTCGCGGTTGCGGGATACTTTTCCATTCACATTCATTTAACACCAAAACATAAAAATGCCTCGATCATTTTTGGTAAAGAAATATTTTGCAAAACAAAAGCCGAATTACAGTGAATTGGAATGCTACAATGGTGAGTACAACATACAAACAAGTGAATACTTTATGCTGAAAATTATAAATGCTTTCGTACACAACTGGATACAATTATAGCTTATAATAGCCTATAAAATGCAACCACCTGTTTTCTTAAATAGCCTATGTCTGATCGTAAGTGGGTATTTTCTAATGTCGCAATATAGACCAACTCTATCGAGAGGCTACCAATCGCGTAAACTTTGTTATTGTGCATGCCTTCAAAACCAGAAAATCCCCGATCAAGTTGGGGCCCGTTAGATGCACTTTTCCCCCTTTCTGCAGACAGAGCTCCATTCATGTTACAACCCCTTGTGAATACGTGGGAGGAAACGGCCGATGAAACTTCATGGCTCTAACTTCTTCACTCTCTAAATGACAGGATGAGGGTGTAAAGATGGAACCCAAACACAAAATCAATTCGATTACGTCATCTAAGAAATGGGTTAACAACAAAAATTAGGAGCCTACTCCTGTTGGATCTACTTTAAAACCTAAACCACAGCGGTTGATGAATCACCCTCATCTCCTTATCATTACTTATTTAAAACTTGTGGCTGCTCCTTCAACCCCCTGTCTCCCTCCCTCAGAACTCTCTTTGGAGCGGTACCCTCTGGCGGAGCTCGCACCCGGGGACAACATGGCCACCTGTTTCACCGCCAGCCTAGTGTGGGACCTGAGCGTCCTGCCAGCCCTCTACCTGCCCGCCTCCCCCCTGGAGCCCTCTCCTGCCGTGGGGCCCCTAGACCTCAGCTCCCCCTCTAGCCTCAGCAGCAGCGCCAGTAGCAGCGGAGAAGAGGACGAGGGGAGAACCTCCGACCCCCCCAGCCCCGAGCCCGCGCACACGCACAAACACACATACGGCCCCCGGCAGCGCATGAAGTGCACGGGAGTCAAGAGCCTGGCCGTCTCGTCTCCCCGAGAGGAAGAGGTGGAGGAGGAGCGGGAGGCTGCGGCGTCACCCCTGGCAACCAGACCGGCCTTCCTCTGCAAACATTGCCCCAAAGAGTACACCAGCCTGGGTGCCTTGAAGATGCACATCCGCTCACACACCCTGCCCTGCGTGTGCACCACATGTGGCAAGGCCTTCTCCAGGCCCTGGCTGCTGCGCGGCCACATCCGCACGCACACAGGTGAGACCGTGACCGTCGGGCACTGCAGGGTCACCTCTACTGAGCCTTTACCAACAGATATTGGTGATGGAACTGTCATTGGCTGGTGCCTTTTTAGAGAAAAAAAGGGGAAAAAAAAGATTTTTGAGTCAAGTTGATTGATATAATCACACTGGCCGGCCATGTATGGATCTTTTAATCATTGATCCCTTGTTTCCCTGGATGTTCATGCAACATAGAGGGGGGGTGTTTATCTTATAGACGGTCTGGAGGAGTACAGGATAGGGGTTAGAGTTTCTCTGACAAAGGGTACAAAGAACATCTAGGATGCCCCCACTCCTCTGCAATCATTGAGCATTTACTTCCATACTACTGCCTACTCGCCACTGCGCTAATCTCATTTGCCTTTGATTGAATCATGATAAATCAGTCAGGCTGTGGGTGCCTGTGACCATGTGCCTGCTCATTATCTTCAGAATGTGTTGCGAGCCCAGGTCCTCAGAGGTGTTAACGGTCCACTCCTGTGAAGCCGGAGACGCCTGACTGGCTCTTTGTGTTGCTGGGGGGTGGGGGGGCAATCATTAGCACCACCTGCCAAAAGGCCATCCACCAGCAGGGACAAAAGGAGTCGTAGGCAACAAGTCATATGATGTGTGTCTGACCTTTTGTTGTCCTTTCCCTTCTCCCCCCCTCCTCCTCCTCCATTCCCTGTGCTCTAGGTGAGCGCCCGTTCTCCTGCCCGCACTGCAACCGAGCGTTCGCCGACCGCTCCAACCTGCGCGCCCACCTGCAGACGCACGCCGAAGTGAAGAAGTACCAGTGCGGCGTGTGCTCTCGCACCTTCAGCCGCATGTCCCTGCTGCAGAAACACAGCTCCTCCGGCTGCTGCTCCAGCTCCGCCACGGGCTGAGGGTCGGGGGCGGGGGGGCGGGGGGGGAGGCCCTCTCCCCTCGAGGGGGGAATGGAGGGACCTGTGTGAAGGCCTTCAGGCCTAGTGGAAGGCTGAACGCAGCCCGGAGGACCACCAGCAGGGCCGTCAGAGCATGACTCGCGGTGCTCAGGGTTCATTTGGAGAATGACGGCCAACGTACCGTGACAAGCCAAAGGCTGCGGCCGGGATTTGGATCGTGGAAAAAAAGGAACAGATACAATATCTTGTTTATGAACTTTGGACTTCTTTCATTTTTTTTTTTTTTTTTCTGGTCCTTCATACTTTATGGGCTGCTGGATCAGTGCTGAATTAAGAGATTCTGCTCAGGTGCTGGCTCTCTTTGATGGGCCACTTCTTAAACAGACCAAATAAGTTAAAGAATCAGAAGGGCGTAGAGGTGGTGGGCAGGCCAGCTCAGGACCAGGATCAAGTCCAATCTGCCCAGAGTGACGGGGGGGGTGTGTGTGTGTGGGTGGGGTAAATCTCTCAACACACACACACACACACACACACACACACACACACACACACACACACACACACACACACACACACACACACACACACACCACACAACAGACACAGACACACACACACACACACACCACACACAACACATACACATACACACACACACACGCACGCACGCACGCACAACACACACACCACACACACACAACACACACACACACACACACACACACACACACACCACACACACACACACACACACACACACACACACACACACACACACACACACACACACACACACACACACACACACACACACACACACACACACACACACACACACACCCATAAGTGACACAGCTGTCGCTGGTACTATAGTGCAGAGAGACGAGGGGCCAACAGGTGCAACTGCCATTGCCTTCACCGCTAGTGTCAGCAGGTGACTTCCACTGGCCGGGTGAGCTCATGAAAAAGAAGGAAGTGTGTCCACACAGAAGAACGGCATCAGTTAGTCCCTTCGTGATTTTAGTCTTTGTTTTTATTTTTTTTCTCCTCCAGTGTAGATGGCTTGTAAGCCCATGTTTTGATGACACCCAGATCCGAGTCTAATCAGATGAACTTGAGCAAATAGCAAAGCCATTGTCGCCTGCCCTCCTTATGATGAGGAAGACGACGCAATTTATGCACTCCAGGTTACCACAGTGTTGGCCATGCCTACTAAAGCCATTTTGTTTTTTAGGAGTTCTATTGTTTCTCTGCCTTGAAATCGTGTTACAACCAAAAACGTGCCTTTTAATTTACCTCATTTGGTAAGTTTTGATCTTATACAAGTGTCAGTTGCAGTATTAGTAGAAATTAGCACCAGATAGTTGGAAAAAAAGTCGGTTTGGACCAAAGAACGTGCCTTTTTTTATTGTTTACTCCATGGAGACGTGGACACCTGATATGTGACCAGGACCGCTAAATGGCCTGTATGGAGACGGATTTTAAACTTTCCTTACAATGTTATGGCTTTTTTGTTGTGCAATTTTAAGATGTCTTATTTCAATTTTATACCATGCTTGTGTGTTATGTTTTTTTTTGTCATATTTCATAACTGATGAATTCTCATTCAATAAAGTAATTTATGTTTATTAAAACTCGTGATTTCCAATCCTCTGATCCAGATTTACAATTCCCAATGGAAGAATAGCAACAACTCAAACAACCAATCGCA
>OLKM01001280.1:75000-77500 GCA_900291075.1 Melanogrammus aeglefinus | reverse complement strand
CATTGCTTCCCCAGAAGGATCGTCTCTCCCCCCTCCGAGACAAGGCCGACAGGAAGAGGGAGTTTATGCTGTCCTACTTTACAAAAAAGGAAAGAAAGGAAAAAAAGTTCAGAGATCCAGCCCCCAGCGCTGTGTATGTTTCTGCTGCTGCAGCCGCTAAGCCCTCCCTCTTTTCTCCTCTCCCTCCTTCCTCTCCCAGCCAGCACTGCCTCCCCTCCCCCCGCTGGACGTCCCACCCAAGCAGGCTCGCAGGCTTCTTTTCTCAGGGCGGGGTGGCCGGCTGATGGCGGATGGTAGTTGGGGGTGGGGGGGGGGGGGGCGTTGATGGTGGGGGTTGAGGTGGTGGGGGAAGTTTGGGGTATGAGATGCTGCAGAGGGGGGGCCAGGACCCCAGAGCTAATACCAACAGAGAGAGAGAGAGAGAGAGAGCACACATCGCCATATTGTCCAGCTGAGGGCCGGGCAGCTCCCACTCCCGGTGCAGCCGTGCTAAGACTGCACGACAGACGGAAAGTACACCGACTCAGGGCTGAGCTGGGCAGAGCCATCCCGTGGCAGTGCTGGCCATTTTGTTCTTTGTTTTTGTTGTTGTTTTTGTTTCAAGGCAAATAGCTAATCAGTAGAGGACACCACGTAAGGTCCTCGGTCTCTCTTTTGCAGCCCAGGGAGTGGCTCTCCTGCGGCTCCCCTTGTCGGACAGGAAGTAGCTGTCAGCATCCTATAAACATGACTCTCGCTAAAACACGTGCAACCTAGGATGTTTTCCCCCAGGAAAACTCCTCTGTCTAGACCAAACCAAAGACCCCATTTTACGGCAAGCATATTGAGAGTGTGCGTACCCTTGATAGTTCGAACGCATATTCTCCACCTGAAAAACAGTTTTCCCGGAAAATTAGGCCAATGTGAATTTTTGATGCTTCCAGTTGGTTTGTGGCCCTCCTTCACCACCCCCCCCCCCCTCCGGATCTCCCCTCACCTCATCAGATTAATTCCTAACCCCTGGTCCGCCATCATTTAAAACTCAGCAAGTACAAGCCCAATCATTTATCGATGCACAACGCCAGGTCCCATTTCTAGAGAGCCCTTCAGCAAATGCCCCTATGGGATATTTTCCTGCTTTATCATCGCTCCCTCCATCTTGTGGCATATTAGCTGACTTAGCACCAACTTCCGCTGAAAGTGAGGATCTCACTCTTTTTCAGCTGAAGGAATAACCGACCTACCAAGGGCGATGACGCACCACATCTGGTGGATTGAGAGGGGGAGAGAGGGAGAGAGAGAGAGAGAGAGAGAGAGAGAGAGAGAGAGAGAGAGAGAGAGAGAGAGAGAGAGAGAGAGAGAGAGAGAGAGAGAGAGAGAGAGAGAGAGAGAGAGAGAGAGAGAGAGAGAGAGAGAGAGAGAGAGAGAGAGAGAGAGAGAGGACAGCGGTGCCGACACCACAAGTATGTCTAATGATGGATTCAACCCGGCCAGGGCATGGCTGGGAGGGCTAGGATTGAAGAGGTGGTGGTCGTGGTTGGTAAGGAAAGGGATGGGGTTGTGTGTGTGTGTGTGTGTGTGTGTGTGTGTGTGTGTGTGTGTGTGTGTGTGTGTGTGTGTGTGTGTGTGTGTGTGTGTGTGTGTGTGTGTGTGTGTGTGTGTGTGTGTGTGTGTGTTGTGTGTGTGTGTGGTGTGTGTGTGTGTGTGTGAGGAGGGCAGAGGGGGGGGATGGCGGGGGGGGTGGTGCATATTAAAGAGTAATGAATCACACACTCAGTCACAGGGTCGCCGGCTATGAATGTGCTCTCTGTTGGTTTTCCTGGAGCCTGGAGTTTACTAACTGATGACGCAGGCTGGAGTTGATCAGAGACATGTGTTTCTGTAGACTCCATGCCAGTGAGTAGCACACAGTGCGAGAGAAAGAGAGAGAGACAGAGAGAGAGACAGAGAGAGAGAGAGAGAGAGAGAGAGAGAGAGAGAGAGAGAGAGAGAGAGAGAGAGAGAGAGAGAGAGAGAGAGAGAGAGAGAGAGAGAGAGAGAGAGAGAGAGAGAGAGAGAGAGAGAGAGAGAGAGACAGAGAGAGAGAGAGAGGTGGGAGAACTTAAGGGAACGGATGGCGCCTGAGCTTTATGCTTTTCCTCTGTCTCCCTTTCTTTCTTTTCTCTCTCTCTCTCTCTCTCTCTCTCTCTCTCTCTCTCTCTCTCTCCTCTCTCCTTCTCTCTCTCTCTCTCTCTCTCTTCTCTCTCTCTCTCTCTCTCTCTCTCTCTCTCTCTCTCTCTCTCTCTCTCTCTCCTCTCTCCCTCTCTCTCTCTCTTTTTCTCTTCCAGGCATTGCCTCACTATGGGCCGGATTGGATTGGAGCAGAACTGGGAGGAGTAAGGAGAAAATAAACTCAAGTCAGAATCAGAGACAGGAAACAAGAGATTCTCATAGAGTAGCTTGACCTAAACTCCTTGACTAGCGTTACTCCCAAATTCCTGTGTGGCATCTCAGCACAGGATGTGCACAGGATGCTTGCTCA